>JARFNR010372634.1:0-10390 GCA_030323935.1 Semibalanus cariosus
CATTGTAGGCCTATAACATTCATCAGATTAATTGTTTCGGGATAATTTTTGCACTCATAAAAACCTTAACGTTTTTGCAACAATAAAACCTAAAAATCCACGTACTTAATCATATTTTTGGTCTTCCTACGGCTGATTTAAAAGTAACGTTCATTATGAAAAACCCTGTAGATTACAACTTTTTTAATGTGCATATTTTTACTCAAAGTAAAATTTATTTGATGCACCTATCCAATGGTGAAAACACAATCTCAATCGGGGCAGTCGTTGCAAAGTTATTAGCTTCCGAAAAGCGTCACGTACGGCCGCGTCGGGCCGTGTCGGGCCATGTCGGGCCATGTCGGGCCATATCGGGCCGTGTCAGGCCGGGCCGGGTCGAATGCAAATTTGTCTAGTAAGTTGACGAGAAACCTCACGGGCGCTTCGCGCCCGCTCGGTAATTATGTTCAGCCATTTAAATGGTCCAGTGGGAATGACGGTCGCGAGAAATAAATGAGAAATAGTGGTACAATTTTGTTGGAAAATCGAACCTCATGGACCAGCAAGGTCCACGTTAATAACTTTCAGGCCCAACCTCATCCCATGGTGTTCAAATTTGACCTGACAACATACTCATCAGCTGCTCCATTGTCTTGTAGTTGATAGTTCATTTCAACACCGATGGCCACCCACCTACCCGCAAGGCCGATCCATCTCGATTCTCACACATGAAAGCTCGCACGGATTCACGTCTGAAAAACTTGTCTCGCGCGCGGTATGCGTTTGACAGCGGTCACGCCGGTGCGACACCGGCGGGCGGCATCTCTCCCACGGCGTTCTCAGCATTGAGCGGTCACCCGTGCCCCGTCGTGTCGGACGCCACAACAGTGAAAGTGGCACCGAGCGGGGCCCGCCGCCGCCGCCACCGCCGTGGGAGCTGCCTCACCGCAGTCGGCACCCGACGCGCACCGGCACCGGCTCCGGCAGCGGCTCCAGCACCGGCTACGGCAGCGGGTGGTTCTCCAGCAGCAGGGTCCTCTGCATCGGAGCTGAGGTGACGTCGGGACGAAGGCTCGTGCGTTCCTGACCGCTGATGGCTTCTGGAGTGATATGCAGTATCTGCCGGTGACCGGTGATAGACAGTAGTAGGAGGAATGTGTGGATCATATCGAGAGTGCCGGTCAACTGCGCGAGGACTCTGGCTCATCCTGGCGACGTGTGGCAGCTATTAGAACGGCTTCGTTTGACTACTTCGCGGTTGTGGAAAGCTGCTTCTGCAGGCAAATTCTGATCCAAAAGCAGACATACTACGCTGCTCTTAAATACTCAAGTTTGCAAGATATTCCGTTTCTTCTGACGGTGAACTGTTAATGTTGAACCTGTGACTTCTCGGTGTTACTGAAGACACACTGTTCAACTGCGGTTCACCGGCCGGCTGCATCAGCACTGCTCGAGTGAGGTTGTCTGCTGACTGGAGCCTGTCTGGTCGGCTGGCAGCCGCCCATCTCTCACGAGAGAACGTTGGAGACCCTCAGAGGACGTTGGTAACCCCGAGAGGACGTTAGTCGACTGGAAGCTGCTGATCTCCCCTGAGAGAGGACGTTGGTCGGCAGAAGCCGCTGGGAGGCCGCTGATCCGCAGGAGCCGCTGGGAGGACGTTGGTCGGCTGGGAGCCGCTGGGAGGACGTTGGTCGGCAGGAGCCGGTGCTGGCTGCGGCGGATATGTAGATGTCCGCCGGGTGTCCCAGCGTGCGGGTCACCCGGCTCCGAGCGGTCCGGCCCAGTGACGATGGCCGCTGGTCGCCCACGCTGCCGGAGGCCGTCACCAGGTGGGTTCCAACTGCTAGTGTTGCTCTGGAGGTCAGTCTGCTGGGGACTCAGGATGTGTAAATGCATAAGCTTCCCTCGTAATTCCTCCTTCGGTATTTAGGTGAACGACGTGGGTGGTAGGATGGTAGGTTGCAATATTAAGGAGACTGCCAGATAGGGTTGTTATAATGTTATATGGTGACTTGAGAAATGGTATACCCACAGGCGCATTGTGAACTGGTCACCCGCTTCAACCGAAAGCAAGACGGCAATATCTCCCCAAACCATTCGCTTGTTAGTTATAGTATTTACCCGGTCCTCGGGTTGTTCGGCCCGTTAAACAATAAACACCCCTGTTGAAAAAGAAAAACAACAATTAATCAGGCATTTACGTTAATTTTCATTCATATTTCGGGATTTCACGCAACATTTTTATTCTTGCATTTATAGTTGTATTTGTATAGATTTAAAGTTTGTTGAATGCCGCCAATATTTTGAAACTCATGGATGAGTACGCAATATAATCGCAGGTAAACGAAAAAAAGCTATCGTCAATATATAGGTTGCACGGGACAAAATAAAGATGTATCTTTGCTCACTGCAACTTTTAAAAAATCAGCAGGAAATACTCTGAAGCTCGGCGAAGACTCGTTATCCTGGTGAACAATGTTGCAGATTACAAGGGCTGCTTATTTCATATTTTAACGTAAGCGACAACACCAAAGTAGTTTTATTTTCTCGTGGCAATAGTTATGAGGTCACCGTACCAGCAGCCGCTGCAAAGCATGCTTGGGACAGTGTGACCAAAGCTATTCTCGGCGAAATCTGTAACCACTGCTATTTCAATCATAATTTATTACCTTGTGCGACGCCTGTCGTCAGTCGTCAGCTCAAATTAGGGCAGGCGAGGGTTGCGCAAGGCTATCGTTCTTGCTCCTTTGCCAGGGTATTAGTGGGATCCAGACCAATTATACCAGGCATACTGCAAGTGAGACCTATCTCACTGAGAAAGTCATTTGTAGCTCGTAGCCAGCCTAGTAATCTTATGCATGAGTCTGCTTAACTGCCCCCTTCTGTGCCCTATTTCATCATGATTCAACCATGGAAAGGCGGTACATGCGCCGCTTGGTTGCAGTAGTAAAACTAGACGTCAACCCCGCTGCCTACGATCATTTCACCAACCCATTGTTTAGGCCGTCAGGAGAGAGTCAAAAACCACGGGGAAGATTTAACAACACCTCCTACCGGTTGGCTGTCTCAACATCATCATGATCACGCTTCAGCCCGGACATTTTGTTGTACATCGCCTTTATTGCGTCGTGCGTCATGCTGATGGTGCTCCGTTGCCGCGGGGCACGATCTCAGCGTGCGCCTGTGCAATACTCACCCGGGGCGGGCGGGTCCATGAGGCCGGCTAACTACCCGGCGCCGAGTAATGCCTTCCTGGGAGGCATAAAGTACGGCGTGTGCCATCACTCGCCGTGCTCTCGTTAGAAACGAGCGTCGTTCAGCGCGCTGTTAGGTGCTTTGAGTGATGACGCCCGCCCATGTGGGCCGGCGGATCTAATATAAGGAGATTGCAAAAACTCCGCCACGTTCTGAAAATTGGGGGGACAGGCATTCTGAAGTCAATTCTTTCCATGCAACGCCCATAGACGTAGTGTTAAAAGTCAAAAAATTAGGGGGGGGGACACGTCCCCCCCCCCGTCCTCCCTGTGGCGGAGCCCATGGGAGATTGTCTTCTAAACATGTCTTCTGACGATACAACGGTGGAACATTGCTGATTTGAACGATGTGTATAGTCAGCTGATAATATTTAGGACAGGTTTGCTATCCTTTAAAGGTGATGTTTCATCTAAAAGATATTGGTAACGATAGTGCAATGAAATGACTTTGGTGATTCGAAACAGTGTGCTAAAATATGCCTTCCAAAAATAACTCTTGACCCACGCCCCGGTGGGCCTCTAAGCCATCTTCGCCCTGGTGGGTGGGTGGATGGGTGTGTGTGTGTGGGGGGGGGGCATAATGACCCCCACACTAACTCGAAAACTAGAAAGACGCTGAAAACAACGTTCAAAAACTCACGACAGTTACATTCGAAGTTTCTTCAGGCATTTTTTGGCTCAGGTCAATATTAATGTCATCAGAGGTCATCAAAGGTCAAATTTTCCACATATATGACACTGCTCCAGAACCACCAAATATCTCGGGAACTATGATAGCTAGGAACAAACGAAAAAAGCAATTGAAAGCTCTTGAACAATGCAATCACCATTGGTGTTCTCAAAATTTAGTTCAGGTCAATATTTGTTCCCGAGGTCATCAAAGGTCACGATGGCAATTCTTTCAAAAAAGTTTTCGTAAATAGCTTTGTATTGCTTAAACATAGAACAATAATTTTAACACCATCATGTTTTCTCGTCAATACGCTTCAAAACATATTAATGGTAACCTGGTTAGGTAAACTTCAAAATTTTACCTCAGGTCAAAATCATTTAGTGACACAGGTAGGTCATGTTGCATATGGGGCGATGAGTCTTGACGAGAGAAAGACAGTGGTGCCATTCGCACGTTCTATCATTCAGAGGTGAAAAACAAGTCACAATTTCCACCGACGTCAATTTTGCCACCACCATATTTCCATCATTTTTTTTAAAGAAATATAAAAACTAATCGTATTTGATTCTTCCATTGTCATTAGGCGCAGAATGGTTTTGCACAGAAAATCACTTGATTTTTTGGGGCAGATACTAGTAAAGTCACCAATAAATGTGTGTTCGGAGCTAAACTACTGTGGCGGATAGTCAGCAGTCTTGTCGATGGCTTATTTCCACCGCAGAGAATCGCCAGTGGGTTCGATTTTCCACCGTCGTGCGTCGCCGTGTCGGCCCATTTTTTCACCTCTGCTATCATTATTACATCAAGAGTTATCTGTATTACATGGCAAAACAAGTGCTGATGACCTCAGATGATCTCACCTGACCTTGTAGAGGTCGATGATCAAAGCAACAATTGCAGTTGGGTCATCAAGAATGAGACCAAATAGCATGTTTCTGAAATAATTGACCTGATCTCATGCATATTCTCTGAATAGGAAGCATTTGTACTCGTATATTTTCCCATCGACTTATAATAGGGGAGGTCATCGATCTAAAACAAATCCTAGATATAGGAATTGTAGGTTCTAATGACCTTATGACATCCTGCAAATTTCAAATTTTTCGGACAAACACTGGATGTGACGCGCACAAACATTTTTTGAGGTAAGATCACTTGACGTGACCTGGTGACCTTACCTGAGATGACCTGGTTAAATTTTCACACAATGTGAGTAAATAATACCCAAAAAGCTGATGCTAAATTTGGCGGCGCGCTGCGCCGCCGGCGCGTTTTCTCGCTATTCCCGAAAAACCTCAGGGGTGGGGGTCAAAATGACCCCCACCAGGGCTCGGGTTAAGTTTAATGTATACAAGCTTTTCTCTTACAGAACCTTCTTATGGAAGGTCATTGACGAGACGATAGTGTGAAATGATCGTAATTTGAAATTTGCAGGATTTGTGTTTTATAGGAACTTTGATTGAATTGACATTGTTTGCGAATACAACTTGCAGGATGTCATAAGGTCATTAGAACCTACAATTCCTATATCTAGGATTTGTTTTAGATCGATGACCTCCCCTATTATAAGTCGATGGGAAAATATACGAGTACAAATGCTTCCTATTCAGAGAATATGCATGAGATCAGGTCAATTATTTCAGAAACATGCTATTTGGTCTCATTCTTGATGACCCAACTGCAATTGTTGCTTTGATCATCGACCTCTACAAGGTCAGGTGAGATCATCTGAGGTCATCAGCACTTGTTTTGCCATGTAATACAGATAACTCTTGATGTAATAATGATAGCAGAGGTGAAAAAATGGGCCGACACGGCGACGCACGACGGTGGAAAATCGAACCCACTGGCGATTCTCTGCGGTGGAAATAAGCCATCGACAAGACTGCTGACTATCCGCCACAGTAGTTTAGCTCCGAACACACATTTATTGGTGACTTTACTAGTATCTGCCCCAAAAAATCAAGTGATTTTCTGTGCAAAACCATTCTGCGCCTAATGACAATGGAAGAATCAAATACGATTAGTTTTTATATTTCTTTAAAAAAAATGATGGAAATATGGTGGTGGCAAAATTGACGTCGGTGGAAATTGTGACTTGTTTTTCACCTCTGAATGATAGAACGTGCGAATGGCACCACTGTCTTTCTCTCGTCAAGACTCATCGCCCCATATGCAACATGACCTACCTGTGTCACTAAATGATTTTGACCTGAGGTAAAATTTTGAAGTTTACCTAACCAGGTTACCATTAATATGTTTTGAAGCGTATTGACGAGAAAACATGATGGTGTTAAAATTATTGTTCTATGTTTAAGCAATACAAAGCTATTTACGAAAACTTTTTTGAAAGAATTGCCATCGTGACCTTTGATGACCTCGGGAACAAATATTGACCTGAACTAAATTTTGAGAACACCAATGGTGATTGCATTGTTCAAGAGCTTTCAATTGCTTTTTTCGTTTGTTCCTAGCTATCATAGTTCCCGAGATATTTGGTGGTTCTGGAGCAGTGTCATATATGTGGAAAATTTGACCTTTGATGACCTCTGATGACATTAATATTGACCTGAGCCAAAAAATGCCTGAAGAAACTTCGAATGTAACTGTCGTGAGTTTTTGAACGTTGTTTTCAGCGTCTTTCTAGTTTTCGAGTTAGTGTGGGGGTCATTATGCCCCCCCCCCACACACACACACCCATCCACCCACCCACCAGGGCGAAGATGGCTTAGAGGCCCACCGGGGCGTGGGTCAAGAGTTATTTTTGGAAGGCATATTTTAGCACACTGTTTCGAATCACCAAAGTCATTTCATTGCACTATCGTTACCAATATCTTTTAGATGAAACATCACCTTTAAAGGATAGCAAACCTGTCCTAAATATTATCAGCTGACTATACACATCGTTCAAATCAGCAATGTTCCACCGTTGTATCGTCAGAAGACATGTTTAGAAGACAATCTCCCATGGGCTCCGCCACAGGGAGGACGGGGGGGGGGACGTGTCCCCCCCCCTAATTTTTTGACTTTTAACACTACGTCTATGGGCGTTGCATGGAAAGAATTGACTTCAGAATGCCTGTCCCCCCAATTTTCAGAACGTGGCGGAGTTTTTGCAATCTCCTTATATTAGATCCGCCGGCCCACATGGGCGGGCGTCATCACTCAAAGCACCTAACAGCGCGCTGAACGACGCTCGTTTCTAACGAGAGCACGGCGAGTGATGGCACACGCCGTACTTTATGCCTCCCAGGAAGGCATTACTCGGCGCCGGGTAGTTAGCCGGCCTCATGGACCCGCCCGCCCCGGGTGAGTATTGCACAGGCGCACGCTGAGATCGTGCCCCGCGGCAACGGAGCACCATCAGCATGACGCACGACGCAATAAAGGCGATGTACAACAAAATGTCCGGGCTGAAGCGTGATCATGATGATGTTGAGACAGCCAACCGGTAGGAGGTGTTGTTAAATCTTCCCCGTGGTTTTTGACTCTCTCCTGACGGCCTAAACAATGGGTTGGTGAAATGATCGTAGGCAGCGGGGTTGACGTCTAGTTTTACTACTGCAACCAAGCGGCGCATGTACCGCCTTTCCATGGTTGAATCATGATGAAATAGGGCACAGAAGGGGGCAGTTAAGCAGACTCATGCATAAGATTACTAGGCTGGCTACGAGCTACAAATGACTTTCTCAGTGAGATAGGTCTCACTTGCAGTATGCCTGGTATAATTGGTCTGGATCCCACTAATACCCTGGCAAAGGAGCAAGAACGATAGCCTTGCGCAACCCTCGCCTGCCCTAATTTGAGCTGACGACTGACGACAGGCGTCGCACAAGGTAATAAATTATGATTGAAATAGCAGTGGTTACAGATTTCGCCGAGAATAGCTTTGGTCACACTGTCCCAAGCATGCTTTGCAGCGGCTGCTGGTACGGTGACCTCATAACTATTGCCACGAGAAAATAAAACTACTTTGGTGTTGTCGCTTACGTTAAAATATGAAATAAGCAGCCCTTGTAATCTGCAACATTGTTCACCAGGATAACGAGTCTTCGCCGAGCTTCAGAGTATTTCCTGCTGATTTTTTAAAAGTTGCAGTGAGCAAAGATACATCTTTATTTTGTCCCGTGCAACCTATATATTGACGATAGCTTTTTTTCGTTTACCTGCGATTATATTGCGTACTCATCCATGAGTTTCAAAATATTGGCGGCATTCAACAAACTTTAAATCTATACAAATACAACTATAAATGCAAGAATAAAAATGTTGCGTGAAATCCCGAAATATGAATGAAAATTAACGTAAATGCCTGATTAATTGTTGTTTTTCTTTTTCAACAGGGGTGTTTATTGTTTAACGGGCCGAACAACCCGAGGACCGGGTAAATACTATAACTAACAAGCGAATGGTTTGGGGAGATATTGCCGTCTTGCTTTCGGTTGAAGCGGGTGACCAGTTCACAATGCGCCTGTGGGTATACCATTTCTCAAGTCACCATATAACATTATAACAACCCTATCTGGCAGTCTCCTTAATATTGCAACCTACCATCCTACCACCCACGTCGTTCACCTAAATACCGAAGGAGGAATTACGAGGGAAGCTTATGCATTTACACATCCTGAGTCCCCAGCAGACTGACCTCCAGAGCAACACTAGCAGTTGGAACCCACCTGGTGACGGCCTCCGGCAGCGTGGGCGACCAGCGGCCATCGTCACTGGGCCGGACCGCTCGGAGCCGGGTGACCCGCACGCTGGGACACCCGGCGGACATCTACATATCCGCCGCAGCCAGCACCGGCTCCTGCCGACCAACGTCCTCCCAGCGGCTCCCAGCCGACCAACGTCCTCCCAGCGGCTCCTGCGGATCAGCGGCCTCCCAGCGGCTTCTGCCGACCAACGTCCTCTCTCAGGGGAGATCAGCAGCTTCCAGTCGACTAACGTCCTCTCGGGGTTACCAACGTCCTCTGAGGGTCTCCAACGTTCTCTCGTGAGAGATGGGCGGCTGCCAGCCGACCAGACAGGCTCCAGTCAGCAGACAACCTCACTCGAGCAGTGCTGATGCAGCCGGCCGGTGAACCGCAGTTGAACAGTGTGTCTTCAGTAACACCGAGAAGTCACAGGTTCAACATTAACAGTTCACCGTCAGAAGAAACGGAATATCTTGCAAACTTGAGTATTTAAGAGCAGCGTAGTATGTCTGCTTTTGGATCAGAATTTGCCTGCAGAAGCAGCTTTCCACAACCGCGAAGTAGTCAAACGAAGCCGTTCTAATAGCTGCCACACGTCGCCAGGATGAGCCAGAGTCCTCGCGCAGTTGACCGGCACTCTCGATATGATCCACACATTCCTCCTACTACTGTCTATCACCGGTCACCGGCAGATACTGCATATCACTCCAGAAGCCATCAGCGGTCAGGAACGCACGAGCCTTCGTCCCGACGTCACCTCAGCTCCGATGCAGAGGACCCTGCTGCTGGAGAACCACCCGCTGCCGTAGCCGGTGCTGGAGCCGCTGCCGGAGCCGGTGCCGGTGCGCGTCGGGTGCCGACTGCGGTGAGGCAGCTCCCACGGCGGTGGCGGCGGCGGCGGGCCCCGCTCGGTGCCACTTTCACTGTTGTGGCGTCCGACACGACGGGGCACGGGTGACCGCTCAATGCTGAGAACGCCGTGGGAGAGATGCCGCCCGCCGGTGTCGCACCGGCGTGACCGCTGTCAAACGCATACCGCGCGCGAGACAAGTTTTTCAGACGTGAATCCGTGCGAGCTTTCATGTGTGAGAATCGAGATGGATCGGCCTTGCGGGTAGGTGGGTGGCCATCGGTGTTGAAATGAACTATCAACTACAAGACAATGGAGCAGCTGATGAGTATGTTGTCAGGTCAAATTTGAACACCATGGGATGAGGTTGGGCCTGAAAGTTATTAACGTGGACCTTGCTGGTCCATGAGGTTCGATTTTCCAACAAAATTGTACCACTATTTCTCATTTATTTCTCGCGACCGTCATTCCCACTGGACCATTTAAATGGCTGAACATAATTACCGAGCGGGCGCGAAGCGCCCGTGAGGTTTCTCGTCAACTTACTAGACAAATTTGCATTCGACCCGGCCCGGCCTGACACGGCCCGATATGGCCCGACATGGCCCGACATGGCCCGACACGGCCCGACGCGGCCGTACGTGACGCTTTTCGGAAGCTAATAACTTTGCAACGACTGCCCCGATTGAGATTGTGTTTTCACCATTGGATAGGTGCATCAAATAAATTTTACTTTGAGTAAAAATATGCACATTAAAAAAGTTGTAATCTACAGGGTTTTTCATAATGAACGTTACTTTTAAATCAGCCGTAGGAAGACCAAAAATATGATTAAGTACGTGGATTTTTAGGTTTTATTGTTGCAAAAACGTTAAGGTTTTTATGAGTGCAAAAATTATCCCGAAACAATTAATCTGATGAATGTTATAGGCCTACAATG
>JARFNR010372966.1:0-10382 GCA_030323935.1 Semibalanus cariosus
CGAACGCAACAAGTCAGGTTTTCCGTAAGTGAGGATACCGTGCAGCAGAAAAAGATCAAAATACGACACCATGTCAGGCGCACCCAGCCATCTGAGATCACCGATGGCATCGGAAATATGGTCGTACTTTCGCCTCTCGGAAAGTTCCCTGGCTGATAAGTTCATCGTAGTGAAGCTTTCTCACTCGCTGGGGTACGGGTCAGGGGGTACGTAGACACGGCGGCGCGGTGGGCCACCTGTACCGCCGCGTACCCCTGACCCGTCCGGCCTGCGAACCAGCATCTGCGTACCCCCTGACCCGCCCCTCAGCGAGTGACAGAACTTCACTAAGTGTTCCATCAATGCAGAACAAGCGGCATTCGATAGCGCGACCAAATATTTACATCTGGTGCTGGCAAAAAGTGTCTGTCTGGGTGTCTGGGCGGCCAAGGCCTGTGCGCCGGACAGGCCTGGTACACGTCTCTGGTGTGAATGACGACCCTGACTGACACGGCACCGCCCGACCTGGAGTCCACCGCTGGACTTCCGGGGGCACTGGGGGCGCGGGGGGTGAACGTCTGGCTCGTGCTCCAGTTGCGTAATGAGCTGTTCACATGGTGAGGCTGTGATGCATTGTTTATGTATTGTGGTATGCGGTTGGTGCTTCTGTTGCATACAAAGTGCATGAGTCAATTAGCCATACGGTTATACAAATGTCAAGCCTGGTTTGGAGACGTTAAGTATTGCTATGTAAATAACCGGCTTGGTTCGGTACGATAATGTAACTAGTTTGCTTTAGAGTGGTCAGTCGGTCAGGTATGCTGTTGTAAACGTCATGTGGATATCATTATCCTGCATCTCTTTCATAATGAAGAGGTGATGAATGGTTGAGGTAATATATGATAATTATTTATCATCGTTTCTGTTTAAAAAATCAAAGATGCATCTCGAGTGTCACTTGCTTGTTTTATGTTTTCAAAAAAGGATACTTGACTTGGTTTTAGTGTCTGTTTGTTAACTTCTATCACCGGCTGTGAGACGCTGACAAGTTTACAAACTGCAGTGACGTCATCAGACTGCCGTACATAAGCCGGGAGACGACTGAAACGCCACCACCACCGTGACAGTCAACATACGTGATGAAAATCAGCCCCGGGTGAGGGTTAGCATGCAAAAAACTTCCCTCTGCGATATCCAAATGTATCATTTATTTTACGTCTGGCTGCAAATGCAGAAACTGAGCTTATGATTTATCGTTTTCTATTGTAAAATGACATAAATCATTCTGAAGGGGGCCAGGGGCGATAAAAATACAAATTTAGCAAATATATTTTGCTGAAACACCACTGAACATAAAGTTATCCTAATGTTCCCGTACATAAAATCTTGTAACGTTTAGGGTCGTTCTCTTTTGAAACGTTTCCATTTAGACTTTCGCTATGTGCAGCCTCATCTCAACTTTGGAGATAACTAGCAGGCCAATGTTCATACAGCATCCTGTCTAGACCATTCCACCAAACAGACCTCTCCGCGGCCAAGTTCCCCGGTTACTGCCCAGCTCGACAGTCGGCTTCCGCACCACAGTCGGGGACAGGCCGTTCGGTCTGAAACGGCAGACTCTGAGGGCCGTAAGAGGTCCGAAAGTCGGCCCCACCGCTCTCAGAGCGACCCGGGGGTTGGCCTGGCGCGATCGTAAACCGGAGCGGATTGGGCCGCCCCTGTGTGACAGCAGTTGGCACCACTGTCAAGCCGACAGCCCCCATAGCGCCACGCACTTTACGACTTTTTGCCCCATTCACCGATGAAGTAATGGCTTGTTACAGTCGAAAGCCAACATCATCATCGCAGAGCGATGGTGACATATTTATTGGGAGAGCAGGCGCGCGGGCTGCCGCCTGCGGTCGACGCTTATTGACACGGGAGACAGACAGGGCATGCGGTGTCGGGGCGACAGGGCACACGGTGGAGGGGCGACAGGGCACACGGTGGAGGGGGAAAGGCACGGATTATAAACCGGCACCTGGTGTCGTTACTTGCCGCATGACAGCCTGTCGGCGTGAAGTGTGTACCATTCGGCAAAACACTCGTGATCTGGCACTTATGTCAGCACAATGAGTTATTAAACTAGACATGCTTGATATGAAATATACATTTATCACACATGTGAACGTCAGTGAAGTTAATATTATATTAGCATCAACAAACCATAAATAACTCGGGTGGTCTATATATTTAGTATGTCAGTAGACACCCATAACCCGCGGTACTTAAGCCCGCTCGGTAATGACGCAAGCGGCTCTTGTTAGCGCAGTTTCACGTGGCGTCAGTTGCCGAGTCCCAGGAACTTCCCAGCAGCGCCGCGGATCTGATCGACTGCTGAGCAGGAAAACTCACAGTTCAAGCGAACACGGATAGGAAATCCTTGTACTAATGACATAATTGACGTCTGCAGTTTTCAAGCGCCGCCTTTGACAGCTCGATGTAGCGACGAGAAAAGCCTCGGGCCGGTGCCAACGTCATGCGGGTCCTTCAGCTGTCGGCGTCACTTGTTCGACACGTATTAACGAGGTACGTACGCCCCCGGAGATGTCGCCACCTCCTCTTACCACCCAGGGGCTTTTCAGCACATGTTTGCCGACCGACTCCCATCTGATAACACCAACTGAAACATTGTTCAGGTAGCAAAGCCGTCGAGCCGTTCGCTCGTCGCTGTCAATTGCCTCAATGCACGCGAGTTTCGTAAGACCGCAGGAGCAGAATTCCTGTCAAATCGGATACATCTTTTTAACTCAGGTTAAACATTGGAAAAACGCACTCCAGTTATGTTACCACCGAGCCGTTCTATGTGAGAAGACCAAGCCGTGTTGTGTTTTATCATTTGATCAAAGTTGAAGTTTGTGTATCAGATACCCATATCTTTCAAAACATGAAGCTGCTTTGATTCTGATTACTACATTTCGAGCTGTTTGATGATTTGACATCGTTCGACGACCAATATATTCCAACATCAACATCAAAATGCACACAGGTCGGACCAGTTTCTAACTCAACCAACCTAGCAACCGTCAGGCTCTCCTGCAGTTGCGTATACGACCGGGACGACGTAATTTGCTGCTTAGATCACCACTGCAGCGGGGGCCACCGTCACTGTTACCGGGGGGCCCCCGTCTCCCGCCACGCAAAACTGCCGTATCTCCCTTGACCAGTGGGTAATCCGTCAGATGTGTCGTGTGATACGACCCCGGACACCGGCGACCAGACAGCGGCGCTGATCCGCCGCGCACGCCCACCGGCCCAGACGGCCAGGTGATTCTCCGGCTCCGCTGACGTCACGGCTGCCCTCTGAGGAGCTGCGGTGAGGCTTTGTTGCAGGCGGCGGTGGTACCGCGGGCCGTCTTCCCACGGCAGGTGACACCGCTGTCAGGGAGGCACGTGACCGGCGCCGGACTGGCAGACGGCGGCACGGCGGGACGCAGATGATGTGACTCTCGTGTGTGACATCAGAAGGGAGATTTTTAGCAGTTGAGGAAGGCGGCCGAACAGCTGCCGACCTGTTTGAGGAATGCTGCTCGAGAGCTGGTCTTTGTTGCCGTGAACGAGTACCGCAGGCATGAAGCGAGCAAATGTGACGATAACTTCAGCACAAGGAAGTAGTGAAGGCAGGTGGTGCATACGTGCACACGGTAATCAAGATTGAGAAGATTCTTTGCTGATGGAATGGTTGATGTATTTTGTACAGCTTTGACACTTTTGTCGGTGGATAAGGACCAGCGGACCAGACCAGTTCCCGGTTTTATCTTACTCTTGTGGCATTGCCTGACCACAATCATTTAGATAAATCCGCTTAGAACTTAGCTGATCTAATGCCCAGCTCCTACAAAATCTCAAACCGAGCCTTATACACACCGGCCTCAAATTGGACGCTAATTGACAATTAATATGACATCGATCTCTCCCCAAATATGTTGCACACCTGTTCCAAAAACAACCATCAAATATCCGTCTGAACACTAGCACACATTTCTGGCCGTCCAAAATCCACCACACAGCGGAATTCCTTTCTTTCCGACATGTATCCCTCACCCTCCCGTTTTTCACCTGGTCTCCACGCAGCGTGCAACCGAACCAGGGCTGCCCCCCGCCGCGCCCCCGGGGATAATGGCGGCGGAAACGGGGCGCGCCGCCGCTGGGAAACCGACGCACCACAATCGCCGCCGGGCGCGCCACAATGCGCAGCGGCGCGCCATCTCCGCCGCGCAGGTGCCCGCTGTCAAAAAGGCTGGCGGCTGCGCCGGCTTTGTCCGCTAGAAGCTCTGTCGGTCGGGTCTGGGCTCGCCTGGAATGTACGGCTCCCCGCTGGAATGCGGCTCGGGAAAACGGCGGATGTGGAAATGACTCGCATCTCACTTTTTAGCCCAAAGCGAGCCAAAGACATCCGGCGGTGCATAGCAAGCTTGATGGCGTGCGCTCTACATAATAACAGTTCATTTACCACATCATTTTCCATTCGCATCTGGACAGCTTTTTTGATAGTGCGCAAACGACTCGACAAATGCGGCTGAAGATGCGGCAGAGCTGGGGTCGGGGGTGCACGGTGGGAGACAGATCAGACCCCCAATGGCCCTGCGCTAGGTCTTCTGAATGGGCTGAATGACGCATATCCGGCGCGGCGGCTATCATTACATCAGCAGCTCCACCTCTGACCCCTCACCCCACCCCTCCGCCGTGCCGTCACCGCCCGGCGGCTGAGCCAGTGAGCCCCCCCCCATCGGCCTCGTCTGCAACCCAGACAAGTCCGTTGCGTAACCCAGACGGCCGGGCCCGAGCTGCCGACCTCCGTTAAAGGCAATAGTTCACCTTTAATATGGTGTTTTAAACTGAGATAGCAGAATTGTAGAGCTGGTCGAAAAATGGGTAGCAGTGAAGTAATTTATTCGCTACGCTAAGTAGTTTAGACACAGAAACTAAATTAAGATTCGGTTTCGGGGTCCCCAAACTTAGTCGGTAATATAACCTCATACCCGCTGACGTCAGATTTGCGTCATACGCAGATTCGGCCGCAAACTAGCCGTTACCAGGGAAAGTTTAGCCGTAACCATTACAATGTTCGCGTGTATTTTGTAGTAACCGTGAAACTTCGGTAGGTTACGAGAAACCAGCGATTTTTGTAAAGTCGATATATTTTGCCGAAAGATTCAGAAGCTCAAGCAACGTGTCCTATTTTACGTACTATTATGTCACTAGTCCGCGGTTCAATATCTGAGCTGCCATATACATGACGTCATACAATGCTATGAAGGTTTTTTGAGGCCACTGAGGAGAAAATAGAACCATGCTCATTTTTCGACGGATATCCATCTATCGTCCGAACAAATGTCATATTCGTTTTTTCAGCTCAAATACCCCGTATAGCCCAAATTTCAAGACAACTTTCAAGGTGACCTATTTCCTTTAATGGATTCCCGCTCTGAAGCCGACCGGCACGACTCTGAACGGTCCACCGCGCGCATTGTATGCGTAATCAGACATTACGCGGTCCGATGGCGTCGTGACGCCCTCCCCCCCTCACCGCTCCGCCCCAATGTCGAGGGGCGTCTGGTCTGGTGCCTCCAGGCCAGTGGTGACGGACTTGGTAACCAACCGGTAGGCGGCGGCGGTGGCGGCGGTGGCGGCGGCGGCGGCCCAGACCAGCCGAAACGGCAGCAACTCGGGCCGGAAAAAGGAACTTACGCTCGTAGTGACCACATGAGGACAACTTTCACAGGATGCCAGACGCACATCACGACCAGCCCTCCCCACCGGAGTGGAGTGAGGGGGGAGAGTGAGCGGCCGCTGCGTTCTGTCGTCTGACGATGGGCGATAGCTGACCGGTCACGTGACCACGCGTCTGGAGGTCACCGCCGCGCCGACCGGTGGGCTATCTGGCTGGACATCGGAGCCGGCGAGATGGCGTAACGCTGGCGACGCGACGCGCATCCCGATGGTACGACGCCCGGTCGCCAGTCTAATGACGATCCACAGCCTCTGACGGCCGAACCGATAGCGGATTATCTTGAGATGTGAGACGCACACTCTAACGGCGAGGACTTCAAAGCAAGTAGGGGTCTTCTCAAAATTGTATTGTGAACAGAACTATGACGACAAATAGGTACTGCGCGAGGCCGAATTCAACTCACCAAAACACTGGATGACTGACAGCCAGCGACAACCCCGCGGTAGGTTCGGTCGGTGATAACATACCACGACAGCGTGTAGCCCATACCACATCCCGGATTGCCCCAATAAGAGTATGTATTTGTGCGTCTGCGACAGAGATTTCCGCCGATATGCAGCCCCGGGGTCGCCTTAATTGCCCGGCGGAGCACAGATTACTGCCGTCCTTCGGACCAAGGAGCGGATCAACCAGCCCACGGGAGTCATCACCCGTGTCCTGGCCGTCGTAATGCCCCCTTCTCCGCTAATGTGAGACACTTAGTCAGCGTGATATGCGCCCGACAATGATGTTGACGTGATCGGCGCTGTCGTGCCGCAGACGTAATATCAATCCAGCCAGCCGGCCGCCGGGACGGCCTGCTGGGAGGACTACAGACCGCTGTTGTCAGCAGGTATGTATCTCAGGTGTCCTGTAGGCTATGCCCTGTGGTGCTATGTGGTGCCGGCCATGGTCCGCTCCAGTCTCCATAACTTTTTGCTGTTTTCGCGCGGTGCTGTCAGCCAGTGCTGTCTGGCGACGTGTTACGAGCCGATAAATGAGAGAAATTACCAAACCGGAGTCCATCAGCCCGTGTTGACCCGTCGTCGGATTCCTCCCTCTCATCGACGGTGCGCTGAAGAGCTGCTATCCCTCCCTCCACCTCCCCGGTATACCGTCCGTCAGCGCGCCGCCGGCCGCCATAAAGTCGGAAGAGCTCCTGGCGCGGAGACAGACGCACAATGGAGCCCCGCTTAGAGCCGGGTCCCTCCAACAGGCCGCCATCGACCGATTGTGCCCGGAGACCGGCTTCAAGAGGTCGCCGCTCCTCCGCCGGCCCTCAGAGGACCGGCAATACGGAGAGCGTCCTGCCCGGCTCCGGCGCGTGTGACGGCCCGTTTTTACACCACCCCTCCCGCCGCGGCGCCGTGAAAACACCGACCCGCTCCTGTTTACCCGGACATCTCTCGGTCCAAGAGTTTTTTGTCGGCGCTGGGCTGCGTGAGTTCCACGCAGCAAAGGACAGCGTCGTGAGCCGGCCGGCGCGGCGGCGTGACCCGAGCAAAAAATCGCTCCCGACGTGGCAGCGCTTTGTGCACGTTTCCTGCAGACAGCGCCGCCCTTTCACACTTCATTACAGGCCCATTGATTTCGGCCGGCAGCGGAAGCAGAACAGGAGTATTCACGGCTCCGGCGGCCCCCTCAGTATTCAGCGCCGCCGCTGTAAAATCCTCTCCCGGGTGCACGGGGGGCCTTTTCAGGTGGCCGCGTGGCGGTGATACATGACACTGGCGGAGGCTGAGATCCTCCTTTGGGTCGGCTGTCCTCCCACACGCCGAGCAAGTATTCAGCTAAGTAAGACGGACCCCGGTCATAGAAGGTGAGCGCTCCCGGTCTAAGCGGGCCGGGGGTCCATATGTGGCCGAGGGCCCCAGTCAAGGGGTTTTGATGGTACCAGTCAAAGCAAGCCGAGGGCCCCGGTCAAAGTAGGTGCTAGCGTGATCATATTTAACCCCAAATATGGTAACAAATGCCCTGGTACTGTGATTTCTGAGAGCTCGAAGGTGAGCACCGGCGCCGTGAGAGGTCACGTTCAAACGGGAAACTACCAGCGGTATTCCGGGAGGCGGTATTCCGGGAGGCGGTATTCCGGGAGAGCTGTTGTCATTGCAGAGGAATGTCCGATGAAGCGAACAGCTGGTTACTCATCCGTAATTATAAGAATCGGTCGTTAGCATTTATTTCTCTTGCTGGCACTTGAACTGAAGCTTATTGGAAAAATAGCACCCTTTGCAAACAGCCATCTGATAAAAACGCTTTGTCGGCTTCAGTCACAAACGGATTACCCAATATGTGCATGCCTTACAGGGAAATATTCACCTTTTCCCACAAAAATGAAGTTATTACTTGAAATCGACAGACGAGACCAAAACATATTGTAAATTTATCACATTTTGTTAAAAAACTTTCCTACCGAAAGATATTTCAAGTTAAAGTTGATAAGCGTTCCGCACTTTAACGACCGGTACTTGCAAGTACTTTTGGTCCTCATCAAACTGCGGGCTTTTCGCGTGTTGCTTTTTTACGCAATTGAGTGGAAAATACATTTTGCGTTCTGCTTGTTGTAATTATATGCCCGCCGATCTTCTACAATTAATAGCCATTGAATGAAAAGGTAACCAAATTAGCCGTTCACCGATGCGCTTTTACGGCGGCCTAGTTAGTAGTTGCGACCCTCAATTTGTGAAAGTTGCTTCATTTATTTTCAACATTAGGAGTTTTGTATAGTTTTATCTCTGGCTGTATACAACATAAGATTTATATAATGGCTGTATAGCTTTATATAATCATGACACAGAATCATTTTTTCCCAAAAAAATTAACAAACAATAAAACAAATGGCAATTACATCAGAAGCTCATCGATGCGCTTGGACGGCGACCTATTTAGTGTCGGTGATTTGTTTCATTGACAAATCAGGAACGATGTCATGCTTCTTGGCGCACATACTTAATTTCTGGTATTACGATTGATTTGCATATAGGACGTAGGGAAGGACGACGTTGTCAGTAACCTTCATGAAGCACACTAGGTACCTTTTTTTCCAAACTTACGACTTTGAATAAGTGAATAATTTGTATTTAATTCTTAAATTTATATAACATCACTGTTATACCATAATGGAAGCCTAACAAATTGTTGTTAACAAAATAAAAGGTGAATATTTCCCTTTAAGCAGGTTTGTGCATAATTTTCCCCAGCCTGCTCGACTGTTTCTTTTCTGGTGTCCTCTAGCCTTCCACACAATTGATTTCCCTGTGGAACTCGGGAAAAGGCAACGACCCGCTGAAACCGAACCTCTGCGACCAATCTCTCTCGGAGAGACGCCGTATCATCACCATTTACTGAGATTGTCTCGGCTCCAGTTTAACCAACTACGCCAAACAGAGCGATTTTTTGTCTTCCCGAAGCCAGATACTCGTGAGACGAACGGAGCCGTCTTTATCCAAACATGTAACCTCCATAAATCTCCAACTTTAACCGAAGTAATCGTTTCTTTAAATCCATCAGTCATGTAGGTATGTTCAGCTGTTGAAGCAGCTCAGTTCAGCTCCCCCGCGGAAGAGCGGGTCATGGGCTGACCCCAGACACTGACCCCCGCCACAAAACCAAACATTGCTGCGCGGGGGAGCTCCAGGGGTCGAGCTCGTTTTACACCCATTCGAACTACCACCGTGGGAATTATACACGCTGATAGGGCTCAACTTCGTATGTGATTAATATCGCAACATAGCCTTAGTGATTACTGATTACTCACTGTCTATAGACCCCAAAGCGCCAGGAGCCAGACCAGATCAATCTAAACGCGTCGCGTTTGGGTCACTTAACTTAGGCACCAAATCAGCGTATCACAATAAAATCAGTGCCCATTTCACAGAGCCTTCTCGTCACACACACCTTAACACTGTGCCACTGCAGAGTGGCCGACACTATGTCAGCGCCGGCACCTCCTGTCCAGACAGAGAGACTGTTTCTGCCGCCGCGGACCGTATGACGTCACTCATCGCGACATTTCTGGCGGCGACGGGTCACTGGCCCACTGCACAGTGAGTGAGTGCACAGAGAGTGGCCTGCAGGGTGTCTGAGCTGCTGCTGCAGCGTGAGCTGTGCAGTGTAAGCTTAGAGAAGGCAGACGAATATGACAGGGCATGTTCGGCGGAGCGCTGGTCGGGATTTCCCCCCAGTTGACGGATGGCTGTCCGGCTGTCCGGCTGTCCGGCTGTCCGGCTGTCCGGCGGACATGTTTGTCTATCCTGCTGTTCGACTGACAGACATGCAGGAGCGGCGCTATATGAAACCACAGGCTTAACCCAGAGGTCGAAGAAATGAGAAAGAAAAACCATTGAAATTACCCGTATTCCCATAATTTGCTACCAAAACATTCTAATACAGGCGTAGGAACAGGGGGGAGGAGGGACAGGGCAGGGGCCATGACCCCCTCACTTTTCGGTCATTTGTTCTCTCTAAAATATTGTATTTTGCTAGTGAGGAATTTGTTTAATGGAAAAAGGTTTACCAAGGCTTTGTCCAAAAAGGTTTTGTCCGCCCCTGTAGCTCAGTGGGAGAGTGCCGGTCTTCTGACCTATCCCGGTAGTGGCAGCCCGGGTTCGAGTCGCTTCGGCGCTCGCTATTTGCTCCTGGCTGGGATGGC
>JARFNR010373077.1:0-10382 GCA_030323935.1 Semibalanus cariosus
GCAGATTTATGTGCAGGGCCTCTCTATGTATATATGATCTCTATGGTCCAGTCAGCCGGCACAGGGAGGAGGGGGACTGAACTGGATAATGCGAGGGGGATAGCGGCCGAGTGGACACTCAGGATGCCGGAGGGTAAGGGGACAGGGGCATGGAGCTGGAGGCGATCGTCAGCGAACATCATATGGTACAAAATAATGAATTCATGCTTGTTGAAATTGCGTCATCTGGGGACGGTTGCTGAGTGACTGTTGCAGTAACATTGAGCTGAAGACAGTCAGATATGGTTTCAACTTGTAGTTATTGAACGTGGCAAGCCCCGAAGGGTGCAGTTGGCTAGCTGTAGTGCTGTCGCATTAACAATGCTGAAATATTTTCCAGGTTGACTAGTTGCCAGCGGTTTAAGTCGTACACGACAGCTGGCGATGACTCTTATCTTGCTAACACAGTGGCGGATGATTGCATCTTGTAGTCGTTCTGACAAGAAAACAACCAACAACGGTTGCAGGTTGCCGTCGTGCTGAGTTGAAGACAGCGGCTGTTAGCTTCAGTTCTGCTGTGTTAGGGACAGCAACAGCTGACCTCAGTCTCGTTGAGTTGGGTGACACCGGCAGCTAGCTTCAGTTATGTTGAACTAGTGACGGCAGCGGCTGTCTGCTACCCTGCTCATGTTGGAGACAGCGGTGACTGGCTTCATCTCTGCCGCGTTGGAGATAGCAGCAGCTGACCTCAGCCATGCTGAGTTGGGTAGCAGCGACTGGCTAGGCTGGACAGCTTTACTGAGTTGGAGACAGAATAGCTGGCTGCAGTCCTGCTGGGGGGGGGGGAGTGGCTGTCCGACCTGCTGGCTGCAGGCTGCAGATGGGGGGGAGTGGCTGCCCGACCTGCTGGCTGCAGGCTGCAGATGGGGGGAGTGGCTGCCCGACCTGCTGGCTGCAGGCTGCAGATTGGTTGGATGGTTGAGTGGTTGAGTCCACTTAACTTGTGTTCAATCGGTCTGGATGTGTCAGGATGTGTTTCGAAGATTTTGATGTTAATGACTAATGACTGAACAGTAAAAATATTCATTTCGAAAATGAAATATACATCAAAATGAACACGTCTTATCGACTTATCGTTGTTTGATCAGCATTTATACATGTTACAGCGAGTTTTTATAAAATATATGATATATGGTTGGTCTTCTTAAGGAAAGTAAAGAGAAGTTTGAGAAGAGTGTGATGCTCGTCTCGGAGCAATGTTAAAACAGATAGAGGAATAATGTTCGCCTCTGCGTGCAGGCTGCAGACGTGTTGAGTCGGTGCCAGCCAGTGTCGCGAACGGCGGCGGACGTAGGCGGCCGGCGGCGGACCGGCCGGCGGGACGTACCGCCGGTGACGGCCTCGGGACAGCTGGCGGCGGCGGGCATTCTTGGCAGTCGGGCTGGGCGAGTCGACCCGGATGTCGCCAGAGACAGAGAGAGATGGAGAGATCACACCTGAGCCGCTGCTGCTGCCTCGTGCTGCTCCACTGGCCTGGATGAGCTTCTCTGGAGTGGAGGCTTCTGGACAAGCAGAAGTTGGTGGTACCGGATTGGCTTATTACCGTTATTATTCTCAATTGAGATGGTTGGGATTCAGGTAAATCGAAACGAAAATGTTGACCAATTGTCCTACCAATTTTTGTATTTCATATTGCTCGTGAAGTAAGCATGGCAAGGATGCGTCTTGTGTAAGTTGGATTAAGCAAGCGTGCATAGGGATCAGGTTACTGTCGTCAGTTGTGACCTTATTAAATCGGTGTATTTTACACCAGGCCCGAAGTTCCCTGAACAACCGAATTCCCTTGCATGCAATTCCAACCTGGTTTGCACTTTCTTTCAACGTCATGCAATGTTTTAACATTGTCACGCAGGATACCCCAGTATCAGGGCCTCCTCAGTCCTCTAACATGTTAACTGTTGAGTCACTTGGCCCACTAGAGTTTCAAAATGGCCCACCAATCATGCGAATTTTGCCGTGTAGTTATATTTCACAGCAGCTGAATGCCTATCCAATTAATCCAAACTTATCATCCACACTGCAGATCAATAAGTTGGATGCGTAAATCTGTTATAATTGGGCCTAACCGATCTTGTCTCGATTGTTTGATTTTGTATCCATTGTGTGAATGTGACTATCAGGAGCATCAATCTGTCCATAGAAACATAGTTACAATCCAAATCTCCATTTTCAATAAGCAATTGAGTTGAATCAGCATGGTTCCACATGGTGGAAGTATTTCCTCTTATGTGGTGAATGTTTTGTATAATAATACAATATGTGCTAGGATAGATCAAAATTGGAAAATCTTCAAACTGCTCCCTCAATTAAAAGCATATGGGAGAAAACGGGGTAGAACCCTTAGAGGCCAGCCAGGCGCATGTTAAAAACCCACAGCCCCCTAGTAACTCGCGAGTTAAAAACCCACAGCCTTAGGCCTAAGCGCATGAAAAGTTTTGCAGATGCGAAAAAATGCCGTTCTGAGGAATGTTTGTGGACACAAAAAAATGTGACACGGAGAAGTAACGAAACGAATATTTTTGAGGACGGAGAAATGCACGGACGAAAACCTGTCATGGAATCGTTCATCGATTGCCGCAAAGCAAACCATGCCGTTCATCCTGCAATGAGACGGGACACTCGGGGCACAGGGCGGCGGCATTGCGCGCCACAGTTCTTTACAATACTGTTGGGGTATAAATTAGAAGAACGATTTTTTCTAGAACGAAAAAAAATGAACTCGTTTCATCTCAGGTCAGGTCACCAGGTCAGGTCAAGTGACCTCACCTTCAAAAATCTTGCGGTCGTGCCACAGCTGTGCAGTGTTTGACCGAGCGGTTCGAAACTCTCATGATTCAATAAGGTCATAAGTACCTACAATTTTGCTACCTCGGATCCTTTTATCGGTGACCTAGGGTCTTTCACTATCCTCATCCCCCATTTTAAGTCAATGGAAAAATATGCAAATGCTTCTTATTCAAAGAATACGTATCAGATCAGACCAGTTAATTCAAAATCATGTTCTTATAGCTCATTATCGATGACCCAGGTATAATTTTTGCTTCGTGACCCCTACAAGGTCAACTGAGGTCACTTGCAGTCACTGGCACATTTTTTCTTTCCAATAACCGTTATTAGAATAATGATAGACTTTACCTACACCATTGTGTGTATATAATCAAGACGTTTCTGGCAATGTGCAATTGTGCAATATGGCCATCGTGGGTCACCGAGCGAGTACAAGACCTTGAATGACATTCTGAGATCAACTTTTAATTTCAGATAACCCTATTATCATGGAGAGGTTTCGGAACCCCTTGACATGTCAAACACAATTAAGGTAAAATAATTCGTCTATAATTATCAGATAAAACAAGTTATTATAGAAAAATGTTTTTCCCAAAACAGCCTTTTTACTTTTGATGACCTCTGGAGCCTAAGCTGTTAATATGAATTAAAATTTGATGACATCCTTGCGATTGCATTTCAACCCTATTCCTTGCGGGCGGCTAGAATTACCGTTAACGTGCGGGGCAGATTCTTTCCCCACCTAGATCTCGAGAGCCGCTCAGTCGATTTCGATGGGACAAACACCATTCGATTCGGCATCAAAAGATATTTCTTTTTGGACCCCGAAATTTCTTTTTGTTAAAAAATGAGGGGCCAGGGGGCAAAAAATACGAACATTTGGGGTGTTTTTTGAAAGGTCATTGCAGCCAGTTGGTTCGACTGATTTTCATGCCCCAAACGTTTTTGAGCTTCAAATATACTGGTCTTCAACATATCGAAAGACAAGTACCAAAATGAAAAATCATATGCGTATTCATGGGATGTAAAATGGGAGGATTTCCTGATAACAAATATGTGCTGTTCGTGATTGTTTGGGGTAGTATGAACGTCACATATGGACATGATTTGCTGTAATTGGTTAAATGTAATATATTGCGCATAGGCGGATCCAAGTAAACAACATGGGGGCACCATGCTCATGACATTTTTATCAACTTGCCAATTTGACGGTTGAGCTCATTTGAGGGAGGGCACCACCTCCTATTTTTTGTACCTGAGTGCACCTCTGCCCTCAAAATATGTACGATCCCAGTATGCATGATGCATATTGCAGTGAAAACGTTTCTGACGCATTTATTGCACCCCAAACTACGAAAGGAAGTATACGCTACACAATCGCATTCGTAACACCCTTCCCTAAACAGGACCCTGGGCTGGGCCGATTTTTTCAACATTTTGACACAACACGCGTAGTTTAATTTTAAGAAAAGTCACAAAATTTAAAGATGCTAGCTCCAGTAGTTTAGGAGCGGCAAGTGAAAAATCACCGGAGGCAGAATCTGCCCCCGCAAGGGATAGGGTTAGTCTAATTTTATTGTATTTGTTAATTTGTTTGTTTGTTCATAGAAAGCATAGCTCTGGTATTTTTTGCAAGGGAAAACTCAAAAAATAAATTGGAAGAAAACAAATAACCTTTGATGACCTCTGATGTCTGCAATATTGACTTGAGCCACAAATGACAAACAGTTTTAACATAATTTTTTCACGAGCTATCGATTTTTCACTTCACATACTCCCCATGGCTGCGTTTGATCTGTCGACAGCACGTTTGCCAGCACCAATCACGACCCAGTATTCTGCCTACGTCACGTCACGTGACCATGAAGTCACGTGACTTGTGACGTAACGCACCGGCTGACTCTGCTGCCATATTTTTTTCAGCCCGTCAGCAGAGGGAGAAAGCGCTACAAAATCGCTAAGCTCTTTGAATTATTTCTGATGAAAACACAGAGTTTTTTTAGTATTTGATTATGAAATGACCCAAAACAGATAATAAACACATTTTAATAGAAATCATCGGCGATTTCTAGATGAAATGCATTACTTTGTATGGAAGAGATTTTCTTTGCTGCCCCATTTCTGTCGACACTCGTATCAGCTGACTGCACACATCGAATGCTCCGTCAGCTGGCGTGACGTCACGCATTCCAGCTGACAAACGTGCTGACGACAGAGCGAACGCGGCCCATAATAGCCAAGTTCGAGGGAGGGGCGTACAGACGCCCTCCTCCCGGCACGGCGGCGAAGGTGACACCGAGCACTGGCACGGCGCGGGTTAATACGATCATATCAAGCATTTATAACCGTTTCCTTTGTTGATGAATGGGATAGAATTTAACTCGTCTGCGAAAGCTTAAAATCGCCTTTAAAGGGAAATATTGACCGCGCCTTCTTAGCTCAAATGCAAATGTTCCAGTGTTCATAGACTAGCTGCTAATCTCTGCAAATGATTGCCATCAATGGAATTGTATATGCAGTGATGAAAACGATCAGTTATTTCCTTTGCGATCAGCTTCTGGAGAATGAATGTTTTTTGCTAGAAAATTAGGAAAGAAAAGAAGGAAAGAAAATGTAAAAGGGATATGAAGAGAAAGACGTATAAATAATAAAAATGAAACATAACTGTCATCATGCGGTAAGTGTACGACCATGACTAAGAAATAATAACGTTCGTTGACTACCAGACAAAGTGACCCTGAATAAACATGATACAAAATCAAATGTTAAGCCCATTTTGCCCCACCCGCCCTTAGTCACTGGGTTCAAAGTGGCCCACCAGTCCAATTTCCATAGTGGAGGCCCTGCCCAGTATGTGAATGTAGTCAATTAATATTTCGATGAACGCAAGTGGCAAACGCATCAGCAGTCAAGCACATCAACGTATAGGTACCATGTTATCATGTAACTCTAAAGAACTAAGTGTGCCGCTTCTGTTCGATGAAGCCATGGTGGCGGGGGCGGCCGGCGGTTTGGCAAACCATCAATCGGTACCAGCAATAGTCACCTGCCAGCGTTTGCTTGTTTTGAGAATTCACCGTTATTGATTAATGTTTTGAATGAAATCGTGGTGCTTCTTGAAACTTTATCTTGTGTTGCTACTAATGCTGTCATAGGATAAACACATAATGTACAATTCTAAACAGAGCATTGCATAACGGAGGCAGGTCAATGATTATGCCATGCGTTACTGCTTCAATCAATGCCATTTCAAATGTTTTAATTAGAAGATATAGCCTTTCTGCAGCTGCGTGAAAAGAACAGTGAAAACATTGGCATACGTAATTATAAATTATTGGATGAAATGCACTAGTATTTGTGACATTAAACGGAACTGATGGCACTGAACAACCAACACTGAGTTAAACATGCATAGTCTCGTCAGCAACCCAGTCTCTCCGTGCAACACAGTGAATCAGATGAATGACGGGGCTGCACCGTAAACGAGCAGCTGACGGACAGCGCTGACGGCTGAACTTCGCTGTTTTCACCAGTTAATCACAGCTACATCAGAGCCTAGCGATTTGTTTGGATACTGCTCGTCTTCAAACGAACCGAGTGCAGACGACCACATGTTCCCTTTTAACCGACACCGCGTGTGTACTAGCGTCTAGCTATCGTCTTTGCTGTCGCCTACGATCTGAGCAAAGCCGACGTTCGCAACACCCGTTATACCATCCGACTTGCAGCATTGTTTACACACCGCGGCCGCACTTCTGAACTTTCTGTAAACACGCTGTACGTTGAAAATGCCTGCACTTTCAACACTTCACAAACACGCCGTAGTCCACAAACGCCATCAGCGCCGGCGACCGGCGGACTCACCTCCATACGGGCCAGGGCCATCTGATCGGTGTGGAACTCCACCTTCATGTCGGACGATTGGGCACCACCACCCGACGACGTGTAGGTGTACTTGCGGGTGGTCGTCTTGGAGGAGGACATGGTGGCGGCTGGTGGGTGGCTGAGTCGGCGGTCAGTCGCGCGCTGGGTCGGCCGGCCGGCGCTCCAGTCACACTCGCCCTTCGGTCGGCGGCCTGCGTGTCCCGCCGTCGCGCCCGCGCCGCCGCCGACGCGACGAGGACGACGCGCCGCGCGCGACACGGCGCATGCGCCGACCACGCTCAGGTTACTAAAGAAAGCACGGCCGGCGAGCCTTTTATAGAGCGCGGGTGTTGGCCGCTTCCGCGACCGTGGACACCGCGCTTTAGTGAGTCACGGCACTGGTGACACCGACCTGCAGGTGTGGGGCAGACACGCCGGCTGTTGCAGAGGTCAGCTCGGGTCAACCGCCGCCCCCGCCGCGGGGCACATCGTGAACAGCGTGACCGGCTGTCACATTCCGTCCGCTGGCCGCGAAAGCATCTCAGAAACGCCCGAAAGTTATTTTGGCCGCGCCGAAGCGACGCTCCCCGTCGTTCTTTGTGCTTGTCCCGACGCCAACGGAGACAGCATCATAGCCAGGAGACAGTGAGATTAGCTGGATTAGCTGGATCAGGCGCGGATCAGAGGCGCCCAGACGCCGTCTGTCTGGCAACATATCTTATATGACTGGTGTCTGTTACCACGGTTTACGGCTGGTGCATGATTCAGCAACGATCGAACCCCGCGGAAGCCCCGCACGTCGTCATCACACAACTGGCTCATGTCACTCATCACAAAGCTCACTCGCTCATCGCATCAAAGCCACCGAGCGCAGTCCAAACAATTCAGGAAAGCTGATACGGCTAATACACGATTGTGCTGAAGCGTAATGAACTTATCGGGTCCATCAGAACGAACGCACGTCAATCAGCGGGAGTGGAACCACTTCGGGTTCTTTGCTTTGTTTGTAAATGTTTTGGCAAGGATTAACCCCATGACCAAACCATCCAGCAGGCTGCGCTCAAATACTTTTTGCGAACCTCAAGTGTGTAGAAACGCATGTGAATCTAAACGGAAGGAAACCGGCCTAGCGCATTGTGGTTGAGAGTCATTAGGACAATAATTAGATTATCTAATATACATGAAACAGAAGAGGCAAAATGTTTTGATATCATAAGGAACATATACAAATAGTTGAACGTTATTAACATTCAATTTCTTAGAGCGCAAATGACAAGGAAACACAACATGCGCATCGGATTGAATACCACTACAATTATGTTATAAAATGTATTGAGTCACATTTAAAGTATACACGTGAAATTTTACCAGCACCAAGTTACGAATGTTGTACATGTCATTTGTACAAGAACCATGGTTGCAGGGGCGGCGCCACAGGGGGGGGGGCTGCCCCCACCCCTAACTACCAAGTGGACCCTTTTCGGCCAGCTTTAAAGCCAGCTTAACTCTTAAGGCCCTCTCATACTGCCTTAGGTGCGTCCAGGGGCGCAGCCAGACCATCGGCAAGGGGGGAGGCACGGCATCCTCAGGGGCCCCCTCGGCGAAGGGCCCCCTGAAAAAATGGCGCGAAAAAAATCACCCCGGATTTAGGCCACTATATTTTGTGGGCCCCTAAATAGTCGCAAAGAGGGACGTCGCCGATAACTTTTTAGTGTGAAAGTCGGCCCAATGGGGGAGGGGGCACGTGCCCCCTCTTCCCTCCCTGGCTGCGCCCCTCGGTGCGTCTCAGGCTAGACAAGGGCCTTCGCAGGCTAGACGAAGTCCCTCCTAGGCCGATCAAGAGGTATGCTTATTTAACCCGCGCTGTGCCGGTGCTCGGCGTCACCTTCGCTGTGCCAGAGGGGGGGGGGAGGCGTCTGAACGTCCCCCTCGAACTCGGCTCCTATCGGTAAGTGGAATTGGTAAGTGGAAACCAAGAGCACCGTTCTCTAGCCCGTAAAAATCATTTTAAAACTACATATTTTGCTATTTTTGGCTCTGGTCAGTATTGAGGTCATCAAAGGTCATCAAAGGACTCAAAGGTCAAATTTTCAAATTTAAGGATTTGTCCTAGAACCCCCAAATATCACAGGAACTATGCTAGCTGGAAGTAAATGAGAAGTGCAATAGAAAGCTCTTGAAAAATATACCGGCGAGATGTCCTCAAATTTGAGATCGGGTCAACAATTTAGACTCTAGAGGTCACCAAAGGTGAAATGCGCTTATGTTTTTGGGGAAAGGTTTTCTGTAATTTTTTTTCCTAATACCAAGAGGCAAATGGTTATAACGTCATCGTGTCTTTCTCGTCATGGCGCTTCAAACTATGTCCATGATAATCGGGTTAGATCAACTAAAAAAATCGACCTTGGCTCAAGGTCATTCAAGGTCATGTAGTAACTCAAGATGGTCATGTTAAATATTGCCGGAAGCGTCTGAATGACATATGACAATGTTGTCTGAATGACATGACATAAACAAAGTGCTGTAAATCTCACGTTTCTATCTTCATTCTTAGCAAGTTATTGGTAAGCACGTTTGTACTGGTGACCTCAAGATGACCTAAGCTGACCTTTCGGGATCATTGAGCAAAAATGTACCTGGGCCATCAAGAATACGCTATAATGATATGATCATTAAGGAATCGATCTGATCTAATGCGTATTGTCTGAATAGGAAACATTTATATATTTTCCCATCGACTTAAAATTGGGAGGTCACGAGTTTGACCTGATCTGAGATCACCGATATTAAAAATCGAATACAAAATTTATAAGCAGCTATGAAATTGAATTCTCAGAGTTTCAAAGCGCTCGGTCAAACACTGGCTGTGGCTGTGACAGCAAGCCTTTTTGGAGATGGGATCACTTGACCTGACCTGGTGACCTGACCTGAAGTGACCAAGGTAAACAAAAACATATCATGTGAGTATGCCTTAACAGCTGTGGCGAAAATGGTGGTGCTGATCGCCGCTGTTTTCCACTATCTCTGAAGAAGAAGAAAAACTTATGGGGAAGGCGTCCACCCCCCCCCCCCCCTTTCCCGGTAAGGTGCGTTTATATTTAATAAATGGGCATATTGCGTGAGTAACGATGTCATTGCAAGTATCAACAGACCGATTGAATTCAACATCACTAAAGCAATCTATGTTTTCCTCAAGATTATAATCGAAACAATTAGACATACCTACAATACAAAGAATCGAAACTCTATGCAATGTTAACGACAACCTATTTTCACCTCAACCAAATCGAATTCTCATGTATGATTTTGCATTAATAGTGCAATACTAGGCTGAACTTTTTACCTTCCCGAAGGCCGAAACCCACTAGGCAGCAATGTGCAATGTGCATACTGCATACCCACCTAAGTCCAATTCAACAGATAATTTTGTCTCCAGGCTAGCCAGGCAGTTTCACGAGGGGATCGTATTCGTATACGTGTCGTACATTGTTGCGACAAGGCTGTCCTGTGCCAAGTTGTCCCTCTCTCGGTCACTCTGTCTCGCAGTAGATTACCCAGTGGATCTGCTTTTACATTCCTATATGTTTCTAGCATTCCAAACAAGTGAAACATTACAAAGAAATGCTCATTTTAACCCGCGAGTTACTGGGGTATATTCTATAACGCGACTTACTGGGGGGCGGGGGGGGGTT
>JARFNR010373188.1:0-10381 GCA_030323935.1 Semibalanus cariosus
TGTAATAGGTGCCGCCTCTCAGGTGTCGGGCCCTGTAATAGGTGTAGTGACCACATTGTGGTGCCGCCTCTCAGGTCTCGGGCCCTGTAATAGGTGCCGCCTCTCTGGTCTCGGGCCCTGTAATAGGGGTAGTGACCACATTGTGGTGCCGCCTCTCAGGCCTCGGGCCCTGTAATAGGTGCCGCCTCTCAGGTCTCGGGCCCTGTAATAGGTGTAGTGGCCACATTTGCAGGATGAGCAGGGTGTAGTGATGAACTTGCTTATGCGCAAAATTTCCTGTTCCTACACTGAAAGACAGTAGAAGCCCATGGGTTCTTAAAAAGTGTTGTCATATTTGAATAGAGACAAAGAGAAGCCATAGCGTTCTTGAAGAATTATTGAAGAAGTCTATAGGTTCTCGGGGACTTCTTCAAGAACGCTATGGCTTCTCGTTTTCCCTATTCAAATATGACAGCACTTTTTAAGAAACCCATGGGTTTCTTGAAGAATTCCTCGAGAACCTATGCACTTCTTCAAGACTTCTTCAAGAACTCGACTGTCTTTTAGTGTAGGTAAATACCCACAATAGCATATGTCATCAAAATAGTGCCCAAGCGGCGAATTTGGGGCATGACGCAGACGATCTCGTTGGCCATCCACGACAAATTGCCACGCTTATATTTCATCAATGGTATAAGATAGAGCAGCGGTTCTCAAATATGGGGTAATTACCCCGCTTAGGGTAATGGTACCTTCGTGAGGACTGAAGAGATCATGACGATTGAGCAGCTAAGCGAGAAGTTATTGTTGATTCGTTTGATAATGGCGCACAAAGCACATTGATGTATCCCAGTTGCTGTTTCTTCTCTGTGTAACACGGTAACGCATTATCACAAAGAACATCGAAACCAATAAATGCACAATAATCCCCAGCCGCCTTTGTGGTAGGGTTAACGCATTGAAGGAAATTTGTATGACACTTTCTTTGCAGAATGTACCATGTACATTTCAGTCGGGGTAATGAGTCATTTTGGTCACGAAAAGGAGCAACGTTATTAAAGCTGAGAACGACAGCCTTAGACCACGAGCAACAGTGCATTGGTCAACTCATATTTCTGTCACTAGATGACACTAGGAGTAAACGCCTGAAGTTATGCTGTACCGCATAGCTTGAAGCCAATGACGATGGCCTGCAAAATGGGATGAGGGGTAACGAATCATTCAACTTTTAAAAAGGGGTAACCATGCCCTTGATGCTGAGAGCCACTGATGTAGAGATGTAGTGTTCGAACACATTGGTGAGACCTTTGGCTTGCTAGAATGGTTTGATGTGAATATTTTTTATAGTTCACAAAGTCCAAATCTTAGTCAACATCAGCGGTGCCGCTGGTCAGTCAAGTTCTAGCCAATCAGGACAGCTCCAGTGGTGTCTTAATTCTGTAACTAACCAGCACCAGACCCACCAGTGGCGAAGCTAGTCAGCCTATCAGGAGCAGGTCGCTCTGCGGCTGTCCTGAGCCAACAAACTTGAGCTGGGCTCCCACGGGCCAGTTGGAGAACAATAGGCAAAACGTGATACAGGTATACATAAAACATTCTTCTTAACGTTATAAAACGCGCATCATGTTTGGCTCATGAAGTTCCCAAGAGGTGAAAATCCAAGATATATTATTTATAGTTATGTTATACCTCATTGTAATATGTTCATGTTAATATGCACGTAATATTTGTCTGATATTTATCGTATCTTATTCTGTAAATTGCAGTGTTTTATCGGTTTCAGCATGTTATGTCGTCTTTCCCCTACCGTCGTCCGATGTTAACGTGTCTGGGACTGACACAGCAGACTGTTGATGTCAGGTGGCACTGCTTTGCCTCGAGGCGACGGAGGGCTGTTATTGTTGGAAATCAAAACACACAGTCTCTCAGGCTCAAGTGGCTAAACGTTGTAAGTCAAACGCTTGTGTCAATGTTTGGACAATGTTTTTGGCAGCGTTAATCTGTTGTTTGTTCACTACACTGTGCGGTGTGTTCTTTGTAGTAGCGCAGGTGAAGACATTTTTGCGTCTTTGTAAACAATGCGAAGATGTTTTGGTGGATGTTTGTCAAGAGACAGTGCAAGATGATATTTGAGAATGTATCTTTCGTATAATATAATGGGAATGTTTTCGTGAAGAGGATACCAGCGTATCTTACATTGCATGATATGTAAAGCATATTGCTGAAGATTCGTGTAAGATACGCTGGCTTGGAGCGTAGCCAGCTGAGATGCAAATTCTAGAAACTACATATTTGCTTGTCCCAATGTCAGACCCCACGGGCTAAGGCGGAGATGATATGGTTTTTAGACTGCGGGGCAAATTCTTTGTGATGCAAAGGTAAAATAGGCAGGTACATTTAGGTGTTTGGGGGTGATTAAGAGAGCATACATGCTGCTTACGTTCAACGATGTTTAAGTGTTTCTATGCTACCAAGTTGGGAAATTTGGAAGTTGAAACATGACATCGGAAATTTATTTTAAGATATCAAGTCTCCTAGTATCTATAGAGTTTTTCACATTGCATGATATGTAAAGCATATTGCTGAGGTGCATAGTTGAAATATATTTGACAGAGTCGACTTCCGTTACCATAAAAGACTAACATCTTAGATGCTCGTGAGCTTTGTCGGGATAAAGATGAATCTCATGCTTAGGGATTAATTATTAAATTAAATCTACCAGTGAAAAAAAATCCCTAGTACATGAAAATGGTCATTCATTCGTGAAAGCATACTCTTGTTGCAAATTCTGTTAAGTTCAAACCTGGCTATTTTCTGCCGACTTTGACACGCTGTGCGGACCGTGACCCGTTTGGCTTACGCCCGTGCCCGGATCGGACAGCCTCCTCCATCCTGCACCCCTCCCTGTCATCTCCACCCCTGCGCCCCCTCCACCGCCGCGCCTAGCGCCCTCTTCAGGCCCGAGTACCCTGCTGAAACCGGGTGTCGCGCGCGGCCAGGTGACGTTGGCACGAGCGTGGCCCCGGGCTATGTTTGGGGTCTGGCGGGCCGCCAGGCTGCTGCTGGGTGCGGCTGCTGTCAGGCCAGGCGACAGTCCTGCAGTCCGCGGCCTAGGTGCCCCCGTACCACCGCACCACGTACTCGGCTGATCTTTCGGAGAAGACGTAAGTGTTGATTGCAGACGAGCCCGTCGAGTGGTTCGAAAACAAGAGCGAGCTCAATTCGTGACGGCAGGTCATTTTGCAAGCACGGTGTGTGCATTCGGCTGTTTTTGTGTCGGTTTTACTAGATTATGTGCTGTGGCTACAAGGTGAAGTATACGTGAGGATAAAAGTGTGCTAGATAAGGAATAGTGTTTGCTGTGCATGCTGCATATAATTGAGGCGGGTAAAACAATGTTTGAAACGTGAACTTTCCTTCAATGTGCCATGAGAGTGTTTCCTAGATGGTATGGGTACGCTTAAGGTCAGATCAAATTTCACTTTAGACATTCTCTTCCATCTGTTCTTGCAGTCAGTATCGGAAAGTCATCTTGTGGTTAGTCGTGGGACATTCGACTACCTTCCCTGTTTTCTGACTACCATGTCAGCATTAACAGACAGCTTTAAATAAACATAGCCTTCTGTGTCATAACTATGCAAATATCTTCAGTTTAATATTGTATAATATTTATAACATTTTACATGTTCCAACATGTTATAAAACTGTAGAGAAATTAGAAGTAAACAGATATAAAGTTTTTACGTTAAAAATATGTTTATTCAAAGTATCTCAACATATGTTTGTGTGTTCGTGTGGAATTATAGCCGGGATTCATTTACATTGCTCATCAAGAACGACAGCTAACTTTGCGTTAATAATCTTCTTCCCTGTTGTTTTAGTCCTCGGACATTCTTGGTGTTTTTCGTACTGATTTGTCTTATTCATTTTTGACTTTTTGGTGAAAATTTTGCCGTTGACTGAAATTGCACAATCAGTGGGACCAAAGCCTGCTTAGAGTCGGTCCTGGTCTCGGAAATCCATGCCATCAAAATTATGACTAAGTCGTTAAAGATACAAAAAATAGCACCAAAAATATTGCATAACAGAAGGTACGCCTGATTTTGCTGTTCACATTTTTGTAATAAACGGCCTTTTTGGCAGCGTTCCCGAGTTTTGCTTTTCTTGGCATGGTTATGATAGTCCCGGCGGCAAAGTAATTTAAACTGAGATTTATGCTCAACGGTGGCCATCTGAACTTTTTGTGCTGTCGCATATATCGTGTGTTTAATGGAGCTTAAAAGCAGATGATAGGCGACTGCATATCTGGGAAGTTTTTTTTAGCACAGCGACGATTTGATTACCAAATTATTTAGGTATAAGTTGGCTCGTGTATTGATGTAATAATTATAATCATTCTGTATCATCATTAATATGAGTACTTATAATGCATCTAGGGCATTTGATCTTCTCATACATGCATGTTTCTTCAATTATTTTGGCCTCATTTTCAGGTAACAAAAACACTCACCAACATGTCGGACGAGGAGTACTCGTAAGTATTCCATGTCTTCGGCTCTACATTACGCCCCTGTCATGCGCATGCGTACATAGGATGCGCTTTAAAGCACAGTTAAAATGTGTCATTTAAGGACAATAAATTAAAGTTGCAGCTTTTGTGTATAATTAATAACCTGCAGGCTTTGATTATTTACTTCGTCGATTTTTGTGAATGAATGAACCATGGAAGAAATTAATTAAAGTGATACATTATATGAAGCACTGTTGGTATTGAGAAGAAAACAAACTTAATGGACCATGAGCCGAAAAGCCTAAAAGCCTTCGTGGATCATGACAAAGTTTTTTTACGAAATGAACAGTAACGAAGGTTACTTATATCGGAAAGGTATTGTATACATATCGCAGTAGCTGACGAAGTGTTTATTGGGTTTCAGATCGGAGGAGGAGGTGTAAGTAATAAGCCAGCGGGGGTGGCTGTCGGCAGCCGGCCGTGATCGGCCAGCGGGGGTGGCTGTCGGCAGCCGGCCGAGATACGACCAGCCAACGTACCAACTCCGAGTACCTCTCGAGGGGTCAAACCACCGCCTGTGGCTTCCTGTAGCTAACCTGACCTCACCGTATATCACTGTAGGTCAGCTGACCTCACGTGCATCACTGTAGGTCGTTCGATTACACCGTGCAATACGGGACGGTGGAACTGACGCGTGCCACTGAAAGCGGTGTGCCACGGGTGTTGTTACCTGCAGGTATCGCTAGAGTAGTTTATCTTGGAGTGGTGTGGTGCAGCAGATGATTGCATTCTCGTTCTGGAGGCCCGCCGTCGCCAGTCGGCTGAGAGACTGTAGTATGCCTCTCCAGCTGCAGTGGCTTGTGGTATCAGAGTCCATTTCGCTCGTGTGTGCTCAAATTGATCACAAACTCAAGCATTTATAAGTTCGTTCTGCATCGGAGTTCTTTCGGAATTTTAATTCAATATTCGAAATTCGTTCGAATTTTAATTCAAAATACGAAATTTGTTCGAATTTTAATTCAACATTCGAAATTCGTTCGAATTTTAATTCAACTTTCGGGACTCCTTTTTTCCGTGAACAAAATTAGAAGATGCCGTTAATTCCCATAGTAATATTGCATCTCTAGCCCCTAAAGTGATCACCACAGACCCGAAAAGCGAGTTTCTAAAATGGCATTCCTACCTACACACGAGCCGCAAACTGGGACTCTGGTACAATTTTCGCCTCGTCAGCTCCTGAGACAGACCGAGACTGACTCCTGCGTGTTTTTGCCTGTGTAATTAGCAGCGAGGAGGAGGAGGAGGAGGTCGAGGAGGTCAAGGAAGAAGAGTAAGTTGACGTACGATAGTGTAATAGTATGCCCTCTGTGTGAGTCTCACTATGCATCCCAATCGACTACCGGGTAGTGTCAGCTGCTTCAAAAGTTTTTCCGTGGGCAAGTGCCATGGAAATATCAGAATCTATTTTTATTTTTGTGAGCTACGCAGAACTCCTTCATTTGCTAGCGTGCTTTTTGAAATAGATGATGTCATTTTTGTCAACACTTCTGGGATCTCATTGGTTTCCTGAAATATGAAAAATATTGGGTCAATGTATCGTGCAAGTTTTATTTCAAAATTGAACCTCGTTTAATTTTATCACGGGCTAATTCAACCTGTCTTGCCTTAAACCGTGCATAAAATCGTGCAATGTCTATGTCGCTATAGCATAAGCAGTAACAAATTAAACACCGTCATGACATTGCATGTATATTTTTAGACACATCACGTCTCTTAAATTGTGCATGAAGAAGGTCCGATAAATTAAATGGCACAAAGAATGGGTATCAAAACAATGCCTTGAATGTTTACAGAAGCTCTAAAGCAGTGGTTCTCAACGGTAAGGGTATGGTTACCATCTTTTGATGGCCATAATGACTCTTTATCCCCTCCCCATTGCGCAGATGTCAGTTCTTGGCTTCAGGCTATGCGGTACAGTATAGCTTCAGGCGTGTACTACTAGTGCCATCTAGGGACAGAAATATAAGGGGCATGTGTGCTGTTGCTCTTAGTCTAAAGCAGTGGATCCCAGTGTTTAACCATGCGTAAGCTGTAACACAAAGCTGAATATCATTTAAAAACACTTGGTTTTATGTTTTTTGCGATAATGCGGAAACAGTTAAACAGAGACTGCGATATATTTGTATTGTCAATTGTGCATTGTGCGCCATCGTCAAACGAATCAGCTTTAATTTTTTACTAAACTGCTCAACTTTCATTAGCCCATCCGATGGCCCGTTATACCAAGTGGGATAATTACCCCTATTTGTCAATCACTGCTCTAAAGCTAACAGCAAATTAACCGAGACCAGTAAATTAAGAACAATGTTTTTTTTCGCGCACAAGACCAGTAAAATGGATTCAGGTTAAATGTTACGTTGCACAGTATGTACTTCCTTAAAGTGCTTCGAACTTCCATAACAGACATGCTTCGAACTTCATACCATCATCATGGTTTATCAGACAATGAGTTCCTAATCATTGCGGATTTTTTAGCGAAGAGTTAAGAAGCCGATAGACTGAACTAACACATCAGACCAATGCCGCTACTTAGACATTAGCACTCGGGCCAGCTGTTGATAGAAGCTTATGAAATAGTTCAGAATAGATTCCCCTCCCAGCAAGCGTAGACAGAATTCCGCCAATAACGTTTGTCCCCTCTATCCACAGGGCACCTGCACCAAAGTAAGTCAGCCTGAGCTTACTTTTGATGCACAGCTCGTTCATTGTGTGATGTTGTTCTGTGTTGGCACTGTCACAGTTTCGTTCACAACTTAAAGCGACTTCTTCATTAATCGCAACCGTTCAACAGATAATGATGGAAAAGTTTATAATTTATACATGCCCATTTGCTTTGTTTTCATTATTGATAAATGATCAATGCGTGAGGTGGTGTTGTGTGCTCAGATATTTCATGTTGTACGTGAACAAATAATACAATTTTGTTACATACATTCGAATAACATTGTGCTGTGTGCTTTGTTCTAATCACAGTTGCTGAATTTTACGACTTATTCTTGTTTATTTGCAGTGGGTTTCTACCTTGCTTCATGTTATGTATGCGCATCACTCTAATTATATGTTTATCAGTTCTCTCATTATGTTTTCAGTGGGTATGTTCCTATTCGAATGATTTGAGCAAAAACACGCCGTGTGCTATTTCAGTCACGGTTTCGCAGTACGAATGGGAGCATAAAACCAAACATACGCGCACATTTCCTCACGTTTTCTTTTTCCTTTGAGATCTAAGACAATGAAATAAATAAATATTTCATAGACTTTAACATTACAATGCCGTTCATTGCATTCATGACTAACGCCTGTGCTTTCTCTTCTAGTGCCGGAAACTCTATTATCCCATAATAATCAATAATTACTTAGAAAAAAATGATAAAATTATAACGACATTCATGCTCGCGTACTGTGGTTTTCGTTGCGTATTAAACCTGTAGTTCCAATTGAAATATTGACTTTTCTGTGATCATTTACAGGCAGGAAGAGAAAACGGAGAACATTTTCACCGTAAGTATTCATTTTGCTGTAATACTTTAGATCAGAAGGTCATCTTTAAATTTTGTATCTGGAGAAATAGTAAAGCAACAAATGCTTTAAACTATAACCCAACAAATGCTTCTTTCTGTAAATTACCGAATGAAAACCTGTCCCTTCTCTCAACCCAGTATCGACCCCGAGTAGTGTTTCAAATGAACGTTCGAATTTGCATCACTCTTTTACCCAGTGAAATTGCATCTGTGTCCTATTTACAACATCGGCATAATACCGCCGCCTTTCACAGCAACGCCAAGAGAAGAAGAACACAGAGCTTGATGAGCAGCTGAAGGACTACATCGCAGAATGGCGCAAACAGAGGTCCAAGGAGGAGGAAGAGCTGAAGAAGCTCAAGGAGAAGCAGGCCAAGCGGAAGGTGAGCTCGCATTAGTCGTTACATTTGAGACCTGGAGAATCCACCGCCCGGAGGAACTCAATTATTCTGATAGATGCGTTGATTTCACTCGGTATCGGTCTTTGGAACCTGTGAGAAACTAATTGTTTGTCGGTTATCCATCAGGAAATTCACCAATGTCGTTCATTGCATTCGAGGAAATCACGCTTCAGAAATCGTGCATAGCAAAAGTGTTCATAAATTAATATCTCTAAATGTATTCAGCTTTCCGGCACAACCCGATCTCTGACTGTCACTAGCTTCTATCGGACAGGTTGCCAAACATATAACAGCACTGCGTCTTGCCGTTTTCAGGTGTGCTGTCACACGTGCAACAGTCACCACTGAGGCTAGGCCTGTTCTGTTAGGTTGCCAGGCGCGTAACACCACTCCGTCTCATTGTTTTCGAACGGGTTGCCAGACGAGTAACAGCACTGTGTCTTGGCGTTGTATGGCGTGTTACCACTGTTTTAACACCATCACGTCTCGGTGTGTGTTGCCAGGTGCTCCGAGCGGAGGAGGAGAAGCGCCTGACGGAGGCCAAGAAGGCCGAGGATGAGCGGAGGATGCGTGAGGAGCAGGATAAGAAGACGCGCGAGCAGGAGGAGAAGATGAGGCGGCTCCAGGAGGCCGAGAAGAAGAGGCAGGCGCTGGCGCAGGCGCAGAAGGCGGCTGCAGGCGGAAAGGCCAACTTCAAGGTCGGCAAGAAGGGTGATGACAAGGTGAGTGTCACAATGTGGCAAAGGGACAAAGTTGCATGGGAAGTGAAGCTTTCTGAACATGTACTGTTTCATGTAAATATATCAGCGATATAGTATGTGGTTTTCCAAAGTGTGGATAAGGTCATAAGGTCGCTTTAGACATTTCGCCAAATAATTAATGCAGGTTAATCTGTTAGCTTAGAAGCTTAATTAATGTGTCGCGAGTTAGATGAGGTTTACATGGATAACATGGATTACATGGATAATATCCGTCTTTCCAGCTTTCCAACATCCAGGCTGCCAAGACCGAGATCAGCAAGACCAAGGAGCAGCTGGCCGAGGAGAAGAAGATTGCCCTCAGCATCCGCATCCAGCCCCTCAAAGTCGATGTAAGTACCCGTAGTGAATGCTCGTCAATTCTACTGAACTTCAGCAGTCTCATGTTACCGCAAAATAGGTATATCGGCAGTAACCGCCCTCCAGCGGGTGTGCTTCAGGGTCTCAGTGCAGGCGTTGGGGTCCAGCGTCTGACGCGGTGCGCTACGTGCTTGCCGCAGGGTCTGGGCCTTGATGCCCTGAAGAAGAAGGCGGAGGACATGTGGACCGCGATCGTCAAGCTGGAGACGGAGAAGTACGACCTGGAGGAGCGACAGAAGCGCCAGGACTATGACGTACGTATAGCGCGCACGCCAGCGCTTTGCGGGAAATGAGTCACTTTGGCACGGATATTTGTAATGTGGCTTTATCATGCCCATGAGATACACGGTCTTATGCACATACAAGGAAATGGCTATAGAAAACTTTCACCTTTCGATGTTAAGTCAAAAATTATCAACCTTTGAGGAGAAGTCAAAATTGTCACCGCTTGAGGACAAATTGGGTAGTCCGCTTAGCTCTACCGGCAATTTGGTTGTTCAAAATCGGTTATATTAGTTGTTTTAAATCGTTAATTGTTTCACACATTACATCATAAATCATAAATCGTTTTAAACAATTACCAGTTATTCCCTTAGGCCATTCTAAAGAAAATTTTAGGGAATGATTAAAACAAATTTCTAATGAATTGTCTTGACATGTATCATGTGTCATGTCGTCATTTTCTTCCATTTCTACCCAAAAACTGACATTGCAACGGGCGTTTTCAAGGTACGTTTGGGGTCGTTTCGCTTCTGTGTCACAGCCGTCAAAATCAAGTTCATTTCATACGTT
>JARFNR010373521.1:0-10575 GCA_030323935.1 Semibalanus cariosus
CACATTTTAACATTAGGCCTATGGCGTTGCATGGTAAGAATGACCTTAAAATCTCTAAAGTTAGCATTGGGGCCCTACCAATCATCTTCAGAACATGACGCCCCTGCTTCCAGATACCACAGCAGTTCTCCGTCCACCTCCGCCGTCACTCACATGATGTCTAGCTTTCCGTCGGCCATGGTCCATGTTGTTGATGCAAGCTTGGCTCCCCTGCGGAGGAAGCACTGCACCACCTGGACATTGCCGCAGGCGATGGCCCGGTCCAGGGGCGTCATGCCCCGTCGGTCCACGTGCTCGATCACAGCGCCCCTGTCCAGCAGCAACTGTGGGGCAGCGAACACGGTCAGATAACCTTGTGGAGAATAATTACTGTAGCATTCCTTAATGAAGTCTCGCGTGAAGATTCCTAGGTCCAATCAACTTTCCATGGAAGTACCACTTGGTAGGTGGGTTCTACCAGATTTGTCCAATATCATCGACGTCCCCCTTGACCCTATCGATCTACCACGACTTTCAGCAACACATAACGAATCACAAATCCCTACAACGATTTACGAAGACCTCCAGGATCTGTCCTAATGAATCTCCCATACTCTCTGACTCACCGAGACGACTGCAGCGTCTCCCTGGAAGGCGGCGAGGTCGAGCGGAGTGCGGCAGGCGTTGTCTGTGTGTGCGATGTCGGCACCGGCGTCCAGCAAAGAGCGAACCACGTGTCCTCGGCCCTTCAGGCACGCCCAGGCGAGCGCGGTGAGGCCCTCGGCGTCACTACGGCACACTGAGGCTCCTGCGAAACAGGGGAGCGTGGTCAGGGAGCGTCGTCCGTCGGGACAGCCAAGCAGACGGGAGACCGATATTTGGGATATAGGATTTGAGGAAATCGGGTTAGGTTATCGCATGATGTAATGACACGGGTAGTTTCTAACGTATGCTCAGCAAGGCTATTAGGAAAGACATTTGTCAACATAACTAAGTTTTTACACCACAATAGACGCCACAACAGCATTTAATAAAACAAAGACCAGAAAGTAGGTGGGCGTAAAGGTCACCCATGCATTTGTCATAGCCCGATTACCACCAGCACACCCAAAAAATGTTAAGCTAATTACCGACAGGAAAAATATATCCACATATTATACCGCAGACAACAATTATTTACGAGATGTACATCCATCAACTCACCCTTGGTGAGGAGCAGATCCAGAACGCCCATGTGCCCTTCTCCAGCCGCCAACATCAGCGGCGTTTTTCCCGCTTGGTCCGTCTGGTCAAGGGGCGCGCCCTGCCCGAGGAGCACCACACAGATGGCCCGGTGGCCTTCACGGACGGCGCCCAGCAGCGGCGGCGCCCCCTGCGCGTTGGTGGCGCAGACGACGGCGCCGCGACGCAGCAGCATCTCGACGAGAGTTTTGTGGCCAGCAGCGGCTGCCATCGTCAGCGCAGTCTCGCCGTGAAGCGAGTCGCACGCGTCTGCTGACACCTGGTGGCGGACGAAGGAATGACGTCACGTCCGTGAAGCTAATGTTAGGAGATCAAAACCGACAAAAGGAGGTACAGAGAGTGAAACACCAGTTGTGGTCACTGAGGGAATACAATGGGACGAAACAAACAAGTGGGCGTGGTGAAAACAACGATAATTATGTAAATGCAAAACAACGTAGTGAACACTCAAGGGAAAATTCAAATGAAATACCAAAAATGTGAGCAGGTTACGAAGAAAATAGATAAACCTTTATGCAAAAATTATGTCGGATTACAAGTTTATATATATATATGGCTGGAGTTCAGGAGGAAGAGGCCCAACGGGGCAGAAACCAGCTCAGAATGTACCACTAACCTCCTCCATGTCCAAAAGGTATTCCACCAGCTGCAGGTGGCCGTTGCCGGCCGCCGCCACTAGGGCCTGCTGCGCCGCTTCCGCCATGGTGAGGCCGTCCCTTCCGGTCGCCCAGTCGCACCACAGCAGGTACTCCACCACGCTGAGATGGCCTGCGACAGCAGCGTGCACCAGGGCGCAGCGCTGAGCACCGTCCTGGAGACCAACCCCAGCGCCGTGCTGCAGCAGGAGCTGCACGGCGCCGGCGTGTCCTCCGCCTGCGGCCAGCATCAGCGGTGTCACACCCTTGGCATTGGGCGCGTTCACGGCGGCGCCGAACCTGATGAGCAGCTGCAGCATCTCCTCGCAGCCGTCGACGGCGCAGAGGCCGAGAAGCGGAGCGCCGTCACGCGGTCTGGAGGCATCCGGCGACGCGCCGGCCAGGAGAAGGAGATTGGAGACCTTGACGTTAGGACTGTGCGCGTTGCGCTCACTGACAAGCGCGGCTGAGAGATCGGCGGAAGCGGTGGCGAGCCAGATCGCCTGCAGGTCGCGAGGAGCCACGGGCAGCTCGTCGCGCGCTGCGTTCTTGTAGAGGTGCGCCTTCAGCACGTGGTGGCCCATCTCGAGCGTCTTCTGCGGGTCAAGAGGCGCCTCGAGTCGACTGAGGCGCAACGCCAAGCTGGCGTGGCCGAGACGAGGATCCAGCAGGAACTTCTGACTCTCGCCCTCCTCGCGGCGCGTCAACCATTCCCGGAACGACGGGTGGAAGAACATGTAGGTGTCGTCCATGCGCTTGACGATGAAGCCGGAGACTGTCTTGAGGCGGAGCATGAAATCCTCCCACGGAATCGGCTCGCTTGTGCAGCCGGCGTTGGCCGCGTCGAAGATTTCGTAGGCGTTCATCGGGTGGAGGCTTGCGAGGCATCCACTCAGGACGGGCTGCACCAGCTCATACGAAAGCTGCGTCGGAAAGCGCAAGTTGCAGTTGAGAAGGAACAGCTCGTTCAGACTGACGGGAAGCACGCGGAAGCTGGACGACTTCATCACGAGCTTGCCCCTCTCGATGAGATCCAGCGTCAGCTTGACGAAGAGGAACGATCCTTTGGCAAGGGAGACGAGGTGGGCGATGAAACGGGATTGTCCGGATCCCTCCACCTTGGCGCCGATGACTTGGATGCTGCTTGTGATGGACGGCGAGTTGTTGATGCGGAAGGCGATGTACTCGCTGAGGTCACGCTGCAGTTCGTCCGAATCGTGCACCCGGTCCAGGCTGAGACGGTGGAACGGCAGCGGGCTGGCGATGCCCTGCATCTGGGTGCGCACGGTCACCACCAGCTTCAGCCAGGCGGGGAACTTCGCCAGGTGACGAGCAAGGAACGCGGCCAGGTTGTCGCCGTACTCTGCAACAGCAGCCGTAAGTTAATCAATATTAATATGAATCATATCCATGACAAATATCGCGAAGTACATTTTGCAGCTTCTCAATCATTCCATTACTGTTATCTTTATCGTTATGTCAGCCGCAAAAATATATGTAACAAATACAAATAATCAGAAACAAACAAATACTCTGCCATACGCTATGTCTTCTCAACTCAACAATGACTGAGTGACGGTCGGATGGGATGCGACACTCACCCGGCTTATGGTACTCTGCTTCGCACAGACCGTCCACGACCATAACACAGGTCTGGGCGGGCAGTTTGCCCGCCTGTCGCAGCGAGGCAAGCGGCTCGAGCACTCCGCGCTGCAGCGCTGCCGCCGGGTCTGCAATGCATGAGCGCGGCGCCAGGATCGTCTGAAGGGCCGGCGTGCGCAGCACCAGGTCCCGGTAGGCGGTCAGCTGTGGCGCCTGCACCAGCTGAGCCGCCACCGAGTGCACGAAATCCGGCACCAGACAGGTGACGCTGTTGTCCGACTGTGGAGGGGACGCTGGGTCAGATCACGGAAACGGACGCTGTTTGTGAAGGCATGCGGCAGTGGCGGCAGAGGCAACAGTCTAAAGAGCCGGAGTTTCCTGTCGTCAACGATGTCAGTGTAAGTTGCCTGGTTCCTAGAACTGAACTCGAGCCGGGCCACGATCTGGCTCCCGACGATTTGATCGCCAACGACTTACACCAGATACACGGCTTACACTTAAATGGCAATATTGAGGAGGAAAAGTGTCAACAATGAATGACTCATCGCAAAGATGTCCGCCAAATGGCGTAGCCATGTCCCAGGACAATGGGCATTCTTTTCTAGATCGAACATACACACAGCGACAAAAGCCGGCAACTGCGTCCATTCCCATGGTTCGCGATCACAGCGCGGAAAACGTCGCGACAAGCCCCACATCAGAGGCGCCGTCGCACACTGCTGGGTATCCGGTGCGTCGTTTCCTTCCAGCAGCAGGCATCAGAAGGCACCGGCTGGCGCCACCGGGCGTCGGCGCTCACCTGGCAGAAGTGGTAGGCGACCAGGCGGCTGCCGAGCATCCGGACCTCCTCCGGTATGACACAGACGTTGGAGTAGAGGCCGCCGCTGCCGACCACGACCCGCGGACGGTCCCGGCCGGTTGTCGAGCCCACCTCTATCGAGCACACAGGAGAGAAGCGGTCAGAAACGGGTCGTCGTGTTAGTGCAGTGCATTAATACAAGGCGTCCTTTGTCACGCATGATCAACGGTCTTTAAGATTGTATCATTGCTCTCTTTTTTGGAAGATCTTTTAATGTTCCCTGCAGCCTTTCCGGTTGCCTGCAAAGGCAACCGGAAAGGCTGCCTTTGATAACTGGTTCAGTGACATGTTTATCGACTCGATTGGGTACGCCCTATTACCTAATCCGCCTTTTTCTCAATATGAAAGCAAACTTTTAACGACCCAGTGACTCTACTATCTCCTTGATTCTCAAATGCCTCCTTCCACCCACCTGAGTATAGTGGCTCGTCCCTGCCGGCGCGGCGACCAAAACAGCTGTGCTCAACCATCTGCAGTAGGGCGGCCGTCTTCCCCGTCCCGACACCCCCAGTCAGCAGACAGCCGCGGGTGGGGGAGTGGAGCAGAGCCTCGCTCAACTCGGCGAACAGCCAGTGGCGGCCGAGGAACAGCGGGTCCTGCTCCTGCTGAGGCACCTCGAAGAAGAGCGGCTTCAAACTCAGCTGGCGCGGCCGGAACTGGGCGTACCGAGCTGCCGGAAGGAATTAGAGGTCAGAGGGGTGGGTTCGGGGATGTTGTCCGCGAGGTCCGTCGTAGTACAGAGAGTCATTGGCCAGAGTGGCAGGAGCCAGAGACAATAATAGAACAGAGGAGAGAACAAACAAATTAGGTAAAAGGCACCTCTGTCTTGATTGACAAGATGTCATAATGCAAAACAAAATGTAAAGCAAGTTGCACAAGCCACAAAGCAAGCGGCAGCAAGTGAACACGTAACGGGTGATGATGATGATTATTTAGGCTTATGGGCACCGTAACTACGTGGGTTATGTGGCGCCCATCACGTAACGGGTAAATAGTTACTCAATATCATCATAATTAAGTTGGAATTTACACGATTGAAAGTGCGGTGATGTTCGTGAACAACCAGCAGTCTGAGACACGTAAAGTAAGTCGTCAAGTGAAAATATACAACAGTGGCCAGAGTTATGCAGATGAAGATCGGATTTACGTCGCGTAACTACGACGTTGGGAAACCAGCCCATCTATCAGAGCTTTCTAATCTGACGCGCGAATGTGCGTCATTCGTGCAAATCGATCGGTCCGCCAGTGCGGATTTCAAGTGATCGACCGATGCTTGGTACCGAGACCGTAATGAGGAACTACAATAAGTACCGGTTAACGTCCGTACGGAGAACATACGGATCAATTACTCACCTTTGGGGTCAACTGGGGTCGTGACCCTGGGGCAGCGCGCTGACCTCCGGGCCAGCTGGTGGCGCGAGCCGGAGAACCCACTGACGTCATCAACGGCCCCTCTGCCACCTGGACAGGCAAGCAAGTAGACCACTCTAACTACAGAGCTGGGCGTAGCGGGGACGGACAGCGGACAAGCAGCTGCCAACTAACACGTGCGCCGTACCAACAACAAGACTCCATTGCCGCTAAAAATACCGCTACGATGTACTACACAATACCGGTACAATGAAGCACAGGCCAGAAAAACTACTACGGGAAGTGAGGCAAAACATATACGATACATGCAATGCGGTAACGGTGTGATTGTTCTGACTACAAATGGAATATCTTCTACGCAATGAGTAGTATGTCCTTGTGAATGGAAATGCGGGGTGCATGAAAACAAGGACAGCAATCAACAACCTGCTTTCTACCTTAAAACTAGCTAGCACACCATTATAACCATTTTTTTAGGCTGCTTTGCTTACCAAGCGAACTGCGGCGAGAACAGATGAGCGGACTGGCTGAAGGGTTGGAGCCATTGAGAGACATGGAAGCCAGAGAGCCCAAACTCTCCTGACTCCGCTCCATACGCAGATTCGTTCCTTCGGATTCGCTCGAACCTGATGGAAGAAGACGATGATGGTTATTAGTTCCGTCAGGACATACACACCAAATGGCTTTGTCATAATGCAGCTAAAAATGTAACTGCATAACCAAGAGCGACATAGCTCTTGCTGCAAATTTCGCCATGAATATAGGTATGTTGAATGTCTTCAGACTTTCCCCAGCATTGCCCAAGTGATAAGAAGAGGGCATGTCATGCTCATCCGGTGACAATTTGGCATGATATGTAGCACTTAGCAGAAGTAGAGGCTCTCAGTATATGTCATGGTTGTCTATGTTGTATACTCACCGGTGAGTGTCGAGGCAGGGCTGGTGTTGGCCGACGCCATCTCCCCTCGAGGCAGAGACGAGCGGCCGGAGTCATGACCCGAATGTCCAGAGTGGGCACCCGAGCTGGCCGACCGGCTCGACCGTCTCAATTGACCTCTGTTTTCCGAGGCACCGGGCCCCAGCAGCAGGCCGAGACGGGCGTACAGAGCCGAGTCCTCCGCCGTCCGACCACCGCCGCCCCCGCCCCCACCGCCACCGCCTCCGCACACCAGCTCGTCATCTGTGTCTGCAACAGGAGAGAAAGGGACCGTCACATTCTGGACCCGCTTCGAACATACGCTACGAACACGGAGAACAATGTTCGACAGACACGATCATACACAGTTCAGATTCCGCCCCACTGCGTGTTCGGAGCGACGCAAGCGGCGAGAAACGGAGAGATCGTATCGATGATCCTCCTCAACACAAGCGCAGAACAGGACGAGGCGATGATAAACGGGGAGCTTGCACTGTCCAGTTCGGCGTCAGTCGTGTTCGAAAGCACGATTCGCTGGTCCGAGCCGGGAGGCGAGCCGGTTGTCGCCGATCGGGGTCGCGATTCCAACCGCTGTTTGCCCCGATCTGATGCGAGACGCGATGACAGAGGATTGGGAAGCTGGAACAAGCTGCAAACAGGATCAAAGTTTGCTCCACGCAGCGTCACGCTCGAAGACGGATGTCGGTGCTGGAGACCGCTGATCCCATCGTTAGCACACGGCTCGGCAGCAGTCAGGACCCGCCAACCGGTAAATGATGATAGACACACCTGCTAGATATGGACGTCAGATCCACCCATCACCCTCAGAACGAGAGACGGTGTGAAATCAGAACCGAAACCCGACATGCTACCCGGGCTCTGTGTCTCCGCCACAGGTGGACAGACAGACGGACAAACGTGGGACTACCTGCAGCATGTCAGCACAGGTTCGAGCAGTGATCATCCACGGAAGTGAATCACCCACTATGCCTTCCCACTCAGCCCACGCCTTCCGAGTCAAATAGGGCCCGCTGATCTTCGTGCGGCTTCATAAGCGGCTTCGATGACGGTAGGCTGCGGCCGTAAGCAGCCGCAGTCTGTATATGGTCCGCTGCTGTTGATGACGTCACAGTCCGTGCAGGCAGGCGGCTGACGTGCCAGCCCAACGGCGGCTCCGCCCTGTGACGTTCCTTCCGCCGAGGCAGGGTGGGAGGCCATGCCGGGGTTCCGGGGGGTCCCGGGGTGCCCGGGGTGTGCCCCGCCAATCTGACTCAGCCGTGGGTCGCATGTCGTCTCCGCTGACGTGTCGGGTCAACAGGAAGCCAGCGGCGGCGGCTGGCGATGGTGGTCGCAACGGCGGCGGGCGGCGGCGGACGGCGCGGCTTGCAGCGCCATGACTGCCGAGGCAAGGTGATACGATCGCGCCGCGCCGTATACGGCAGCAGCAGCAGCAGCAGCAGCAGCGGCGGCGACTGGGCTGAGCGAGCGGAAGGATCATGACCAGACGCGTACCGTTCTCCCTCGACGTCACCGCAGGCAGAGGTCATTGAGACTGACACCGGCCGGTGTCTGGAGGACTAATACGCCGATGTAGGCGTCTGGTGCCGGCCGGATGTCATGGCCTCGCGAGTCAAGGCTCGGCAGACGAGGCACGGGGACTGGGGACAGCTTGCCGATCGGCGGCGGCGGCGGCAGGGTTGAGAAGGTCGCGGTCCCGCCGACACAGCGGTGTTCGTTGCAGGGTGGACACATTGACCTGACGATTCATCATGTCAGCATATGCGGGTATGTAAAAGCTGAGCTCGGGCAGGGCAAGCTCTGGGTTTGAAAGTTTAGTGGCGTACGTTGAAAGGCATAGGAAAGTGGAAATGCAGAGGCCAGTTTGAAGCGATTTCCTATTATGCATCACGATGAGATTATTTAAAGCTTTAGCGCTTAAAAAAATTAAGTGCCGTGGATGGCACCCATCATGGCACCCACAGGTTCACGATCCTTCACGCGTCTTAGCATTCACCACATAGTTAGACAGTCAAATGACAAATCCCTTTTACACATGGACATCAGTGAATCTTCTAGCCGCTTGTCATGTGGCCATCCATGACAGGTGTCTGACCTTAGTGAGAAGGCTGCATACAAATGAATTACTAATGCACTTCCGTTCCGGCTCCGCCTGGTAGCCGGGGATGTTGCATAACAGCAACCACTAGTGTTGCACAACCACTCAGACGAGCCATGTCAGGCTATCGTTATCAGGATTCCTTCTCAAGAAGTTCAAACTGCACAGTAACGCACCGTCGGCATCCTGAGAGGCTTTAATCGGAACACACAACGGAAGCTCCTATCTTCATCATGACCCGGGCTCGTTGGAAAGCGTTAATCGCACGGGTTTATCTGCCGATAGGATGTTCGGGAGAAAGCGGTGATAGTCCAGCGGAAGGACGCTAACCCAGGGGATTGACGACGATGACAGCGGCAATGGCGATCGCCAGGTCGGAGATTGCCATCGGTTGAACGGTTGCATGCCAAATCGCAGGGTGTCACTACTGGAGATCTGCCTGTGTGACACACCCAGCCGGCCTGTCGCCGCGCCAGGACGTGTCGTGACATTCGGTGTCGTCCCGAGTCATGTGGTGTCATGCGGTGTCTTGTCGCTGTCAGACCGGGACGCTGGCCAGATGTCGCGCAGTTCGCCCATTCAAATGCGCTGGGCGGAATGCATCGCGTGCCATATTTGGAGTGACCGCCGCAGCAGATCGCAGCGGCACGGCTTGAATCATAGCTGTCCATGGTTTCACACAGGATCTGACAGGAGACGGACAGCGCTCTCCCATCATTGTGGAGCTGCCAGAGCAACGGTCACCACAGGTCGCCACGTGTGCCAGTTCGTCGGTCCCCTTAGTGTGGGCTGCACGTGCGGTCCGTAAACGGGGCAGGCATTTGGTATTCAGTGCGAAGACTGGTGGAAGGGATCCCATCAGACCGGTTAAGCGCAGTGCTCTCGGCTCTTTCCTGTCCTGCTCTGCCTGTCAAGTTTCATCCTGTGTTGTCCCCTCCCGTCCTTCTCGGTCATTTCCTGCTATCCTGTCCTGCCCTGTCCTGTTCTGTCCCTCCTGCCTGTCACGTCTCATCTTATTATGTACTGTCTGACTCCATCTACAAATGCAGTTGGTAGCAGCGCTCCCCTAAGGCGTATCTAGCTCTTGTTTTTAGCGGCAGCGCCGATCTCAGCGATTTTACCAGCACCCGGCGCCTTTCGCACCCCGCAGCCTTCCAGCTATATGTATCCCGCTGTGGGGCATACGAGACCGGTAATCACGCGTGACGGCATCTTCGCTCCCGGCCACCGACGCCGACACAGGCACCGAGACACCAGCAAATGAGCTGTGCAAAAGGCTCTGCATAACCAAGTGGCCTGGCAACAGAACAAGACACCGAGAGCTGTGCAGATCTGTGTGCAGGTGTATTGGATGAACTGCGGATATGGAAAGTGTCGATTTAACCCCCGCAGTTCGCGACACGATGCGAGAGTGAGTTGGAAGGAGAAGGAACTATACAAGAGAGAAGAGATGGATGAGGACAAGTGGAGGCAATAAAGAAGAATGGAGAGCGATGGAGGTAAGGAGAGGGGAGAGGATGGTTCACTGTTACGATACGGAAAGCTTAAAAGCCGCATCAGATGCAAGGAGAGAAATACCCCACGTGTCGGCCAGTCGGGCATGACGTCAGCATATGAGGCCCACAGATGCCTCGCGCCGTGACACACGACACGGTGAAACGACTCGTGTGACGCAGACCGAGAGGTCATCGGTGTCACCCGCCATCCGACCCAGCTAGGCGAGGCCTTCCGCCTGAGTCAGAATCGCAGGTAGCTGAATCAGCCATGGGCGAGACTGACTGACTCGGAGCTCTTCGAGCTCTGAGTCTCAGACAATCGAGAATCTGAGTAGGTAGTCCGAGTCGGAGTCAGAGTC
>JARFNR010373522.1:0-10378 GCA_030323935.1 Semibalanus cariosus
GGGTGGGAGCTGCTCTTTATTGCAGATGTGTCATCGGAAATCGATGGAAATTTACAGCGAGAGCATCTCCATGGTTATTCTTCCTTCCGTTACCGATGAAACAACTAAATGAACCACCCTGACGAGTCTGATAACACGCATGCACACACCCAGTACCTGTAATTGTATTTTTCCCATTACATGTATTCCCTGCTCATGCGATAAACCGTAACACGTTGTCTTGCTCACTTCAGTGAAATTCATCCAGCTTATTGTCTTGCGTTGTCTGCAGGAACCAGGACGGAACCAGCAGTGGGGCGGAATATTTAGGCCTGATAGGTTTGACGTTCGGTTAACGTTACTCAACACTTGCGGCATCTGTGCTTTGAATTGAGGCACGTCGCTGACCAGATAGGTTATGAGTCGAATCTTCCCTCACTCTCTCTCTTCTCCGACCTCCAGACGCTTGGGCAAGGGAAGGGCTGCGCTCGGTTGCCGGGAGAAAGTCTCTCTAATGGACGGCTCGCCTGATGGCGTCTGCTCTCAGCTGTTTGCTGATATCGCGCTGCTCGCTAGCTTCAGCCTTTCGTGGCCAGTGATCGAGCGTACTCCAGATAGTAAGCGGAACGTCCTTCGGTCCTTTTTATCGCTGCCGTCACGCAATCAAGAATGTAAATCGCCAAATGTCCGGGAGTCATCAGAGGACATCACAGCTGCTCCATCAATCATTCACCCGAGGAAGGATATGGACAAGGACATCACATCATATTGGCATGCAAGCGATTCCCATAGCCGATCTCACGGCATTGTATCCGCGTCTGGCGGAAATGCTCGGCCTGTACAAATGGCCAAGTCACGCCGGTATGACGGGCGACTTAGGCAGCGCGGGAGCCGGCATGCAGTATCCGTTGGGCTGCAAGTTTTATAGCTCTGCACACTGGACCTGGTGCCTGTACCTGGGGCGGCTGACATCACCGCGCGGGTAGTGACCGAGGCTGCTGTTCCACGAACAGACGTGATCAGAGCTGGGACGCCTACGGGAGAAACGTGCCCAAGGTTATCTCAGGAGAGGCAGGACTAATGAATGCGTCTGAAAATAACCGCGGACATGCCTTGGGCATTCACTGGGAGACCAGACGCCTTCGACTGAGATCAAACATGAAAATGATATAATGAGCACGTCACTGTGCCGCTACTAGCTAGCGTTGTGCCATAGGTCAGCTGATATTACACCAGTGCGGGCAGTGACATGAATATGAGTTGAGATGCTTTCTGCCGAATACGAGTAATGCCGCATTGCATCAGCACCTTACAGAGACTGTATTGCGAACGAAACGTGTTTTGAATTGATGAACGACAGCGGCAAAACAAGTCTTTCGGTAGTAAACAGGCCAAGTTTAAGTTGGCAGAGGTGCGGTGAGGCGTGAATAGGGTGTTTGTGTCAAACTAAACCCCTGGCTTGGACACTACCGGATGTTTGGACCGCTTAAGCATATCGGACACGATCTAACTCAGGCGTCGTTTAATACGCTTAATACTTTAAGTCACGGTTCGTGGGCCATGGTTTGTGCTGGAGGGGCGGGGAAGGCAGCCTCTTGCACGCGACCGTCCAGGGCTGATTTTCCTGACAGGCGGCCAAAAAACCACCGGGTCGGTGGCAAGGTGACCAGCGGGTTTTTGTCGCTGACATGCTTGTGAAGAAAAGCGAAGCGACCTTGACTTTCCGTGGACAGTGAACGTGACCAGCTGTACGACGTTCTCTGATTGCCTTCGGCTGCCTTTCGTAATCGATAAATTATTTCTCAGATAATGCTGTTTTTTAACCTCGTGATATGATAGCTGCGACGTAACATATTTCCTCATTTGTGCCACAAGCCATTACTGTCCGGTTCCATGACACTAATCCAGGATTACCATCTATTCCATTTTCCTCATTAGTCTCTGCTCTGAGCATGCAGGCCACCACCACTGGCAAATGGCTGAGGAAGAAAGGTCCGCCGGCAAAGCGACGAACCAAGCCGAGATACCACCACAATTCGTTAGGACTGAGGCCGGCGACACCCTGTGTCAAATGGCTGGCAATTTCCGGACGAAATTAGAGACGATGGCTTGGTGTCTGGGTCTGGCATCGCTGTCGGAAAATGTCTCCTGTCGGGCTGTGTACAGCGTTGTCTCGATGTCTGAATGTCCAGTTTACAGCTGATTCTTGGCTGTAAGAGAATGGCGACACGAGCGAGCATCGGTGTTGCTGAGGTTGATTGACAATGTTGTATAGACGCGTTTTTTGCTGCATTACTTGTTTGATAACATACGAATGTATTTTTTCGATCAAGTTATGTCTAGATGACCATGCGATGTTCAAATCGAAGTGCTTGTCTTTCATGTGCTCCAGCCCCATATGGTGACGTCACCTCTCTGAGAGCATCTGAGTCTGGAGTCTGAGTCTGGAGTCTGAGTCTGGAGTCTGAGTCTGGAGTCTGAGTCTGGAGTCTGAGTCTGGAGTCTGAGTATGACTCGAGTCTGAGACTGCTGTGGGTGGCGGCCATCTTGGTAGCCGTAACATATCCCTCCCGCGCAGGGGCTCAAGCTAGCCCCGCAGCTCCTAGCGGAGGCTACAGTTCTGTAGCCGCCCGGAGCTTCTGGCGGAGGCTACAGTTCTGTAGCCTCCGCCAGTAACTCTTCTGGCGGTGGCTACAGTTCTGTAGCCCGGAGGCTGCAGTTCTGTAGCCGCCGCCCCGGAGCTTTTGTAGCCGCCGCCCGGAGTTGCGGCGGCGGATCAGATTGCGCGATAAAGCACCGGCATTGTTCCCCCAAAGTGGCTGCTCCGAGGGTGTCGACTGGGCGTGCGGGCACCGGCTGGACGCCAGCACAGAGGCGGCTCGGAGGAGCCCGAGACGGCGTCCCTCGGGCTTCCACACTGACTCCTGGGCGTCCCTCGCTCTCCGAATCCGACTCCCGAGATAACGTCCGAGCGTCCCACTTGGAGCCTGCTGCGGCTCGGCATGTATCGCCCAGCTCATCTCCCGTCTCCCGCTGGGAGACTGCCAGAGGAGACGTCCACCTGAACTCGGAGAACGAATCCGAGGCGGCGTGGCATGTCGGCCGGAGTCTGGGGATTTGATCCGAGGGGTCTCGGGTGCTGGTGGGACTGGTGGTGACTCGGTGACTCATGTGAGCCCGACCCCCGCTGGTGCGCCCGCCGCTGCCGCCGCCTGTTGTTGCCTCTGGGCTCTGCCGTCGCCGTCTCCCCTGTACCGCAGACTGGCCGATAGGTCACGTCTCCGCCGGGGGACTGAGCTGATGTATCGCGGGTCCGCCGAGGGTTGGATGCGGGCGTGCCGTTCTGTTGCGTTGCGCCCCGACTGCATGAGGCGCCGAGTTGCCTGGGGCGGGGACGGGGAGTTTTGGGGTTACTTCAGTTCGAGGCGTGTCGCACTGCATCTGGAGAGCCCCTGGGGGCGCACTATAGTGACCGACCTTTGCCGCCCCACCAAGTACAACAGAATGTCCTTAAAGGGAATGTTTCACCTTTCTGAAACTTGTCAAATATAGGTCGGTTTAGTAAAAAATTGAAGTAAGTGCTGCTGAAAACGATGGTGATATTTGTTTCTCGAAAAGTCACTTAACTTTATAAAATAATATTTGTATTTAATTTGAGACAACGACGTCATTATTGAGCTATAGAGAGCTATATATAGATATGGCACAATCTTTGTAGACAATTCTGGCGACTTGAACACAAACAATTATTTTGTTATCGTACTCGCGGCAGGTAATCCAACCATGGTTCGAGAAATACAAGTCGTTTTTCTCCCAGGACCAACAATCTTGAAGTGGCTGTCAGCCAATCAGCGGCGGCACTTACATAGACCCCCCTTTTGCAAATTCAAACTTCAATGCTTAAAAACGGTTAAGTTTTGGGATTTTCTTTTGTTGTAATTTATACTTTTTAATAACGGACAAAGATAATGGCTATCTCAGTTCAAAACCAATACAAAGGTGAAACATTCCCTTTAATCAGCGCAATGTTCTTCGTAGGTGGGCTGATGGATGTCCGCTGTTGATAGGGGGTCTAATCGCAGCCATACGTAGTGCATTTCACTCGTGACGAAATGCATGCTGCAGAGATTGAGATACGTGGTATCGTTGATATGGGTCTAATCGCAGCCAGCACAGTGTATTTCACTCGTGACGAAATGCATGCTGTGGAGCAGGCTTGTAACTGACTCAGAGTTGGGTCATGAATCGACTCATGAGTCAGATATTTTTGGATGAGTCATGAGTCGAGTCGAATCAATTTGAAAAAAACTGCACTTGAGTCAAGAGTTGAGTCGATTCAATTTGTTTGAAACAGCACTTGAGTCAAGAGTTGAGTCAGTTCTTCGGTTGTGAGTTAGACTTGAGTAAACTCGAACAAATGTGAGTCAAATGTAACGGGGGAAATAGCCAAGGGGGCATTTAGGCCATACCCTTTCCCCTGAGCAAACCAGTTTACACTAGATAAAATGCGATTTTTCTGACACCCGACCCTATCCCCCACCCCCCCCCCCCCGGTCAACATCAATAAATAATGAAACTTGTGATGATTAGTCAAATTGAGTCGACTCAAATATATTTATGAGTCGAGTCGATTAAATTTAGTAAAACTGCACTTGAGCCAAGAGTCGAGTCGATTCAATTTGTAGAAACAGCACTTGAGTCAAGAGTCGAGTCGATTCATTTTTTTTAAACAGCTCTTGAGTCAAGAGTTAAGTCAGTTATTCGGCTGTTGAGTCAGACTTGAGTCGACTAAAAAAATGAGTCGTTACAAGTCTGCTGCGGAGATTGAGATACGTGCTGTCGGGAAGACTATTGGGCGCCCGGTACGGAAAATCCATTCCACAGACGCTGTACACATTTTTCGCCAAATTGGGCACGCCCCGAGGCTCAGGGGGGGGGGGAGGTGTCCTCCTCCCCGGATCCGTGTCTGTGAAGTTTGGTGAAGTGGTGACGTCAGGAAGGGAACTGTTTTTAGTTTGGTGCACCACCGACATTAAACACCGGCCTTTCTTTCGACACCCGTCATCTGTCGCCATCCATCTCGTCATCTGTCGCCATCCACCTCTGCGTGCTGTTCCCGGTCCGTGAGTTGATTGTTCCTCGTTCCGGGTGGCGTACGTTGTCTTATGGAACCTGAGGCCATCCATAACGAGATGTTAGTTACGGCTCCGCATGACCCCGTGGCCGAGAAGCGCTCATGACCTCCGGCCATCAACCTGCTTTCTCTCCGGTATGGCTCAAGAATGGGCTGGGGTTGGGCCAAGAATGGACTAGGGATGGGTCGAGAATGGCCAAGATGGAATCTAGTGTTGCAAGATGGTGACGTCATCAGACCAGTTGACGACACTGAGCATGCGAGTTTTAATTTCACCTGCCGATGTCAGGGTGAAGGAGGAATCTAGTGTTGTCAGCTAGTGGCGTCATCAGACCAGTTTACGACACTGAGCATGCGGGTTTTAATTTCACCTGGCGATGTCAGGGTGAAGGAGGAATCTAGTGTTGCCAGATAGTGACGTCATCAGACCAGTTGACGACACAGAGCATGCGGGTTTTAATTTCACCTGCCGATGTCAGGGCGGCGTGTAGGCCTTGGAGTGATATTGAACCGCTGTCGGTGAGGCGAGGTTCCGGGGACGGCGGTGCTGCCCAGTTACGGAACAAACCGGGAGACAAGTTCCCGGGCAATACAGCTTCCGGAACGAGACAACTTCCATACGAGTTTCCAGTTTCCGTCCCATGGCCGAGCTGGCAGTGGCAGGCTGTAAATAGAGGTGGTATTTCGACGGTTGACCCGCTGCGTAGGAGCTCGAGCCGGACAGGATGAGTGGGCGTCGCCCGCACCGATGTCCGGTGCGTCAGAGGACATCAAGCGCTGAAAGCGTCCGAAGTGACGCGAATGTGGGACATTTCCATTTGGCCGTGCACTTTGGAGGTCTTTCGTCTGCCCTGGTGCCAGGCCACCGACCGTCGGCCATCGAAAATCATGGAGATTAATGTTTTCCCACCGACGGCTAATGATCCCTCGGGCCGGGCGGATAACCGATTTGTCACCCTCTTCCGTGGTCATCAGCATGCATTGTTCGCCGTTATGACGTGTTAGAGGGTCCGCGCATCCCGGTATATAACCTGTGGGAGGGATGACCACCGTACGGACTGCGCGCTACATTAGCAACGTCACTGACTCGTATCATTCTAGATATGTGTTGGACCTTGATATCGCCATGATAGTCGAACAACTATGTGGTGGGTGAATATTTGTTGAATGTGATAATGGTTCAACTTGAAGGTCACGACAGCTTCCTAGTCCATATATTACCTCTAATACCTCGCTGGTGATTGGTGAGTCAAACATCCTTGGTTATTGTGTAATAAGAAACGTTGGGGATAAAACAAGAACTTTCACCAGCTGCGTTCCAGAGGTTATGGAGTAAAAGTTTCCCGGGCAGCAGGTCAGGTGGCGGCTGCCCAGGGCACCCCGCTGTGAGAAGCTGTTGACTGGGCGGGCCGGCGCGCGGACAGAAGAATGGCGTGCCGGCGTGGCGTGCAGCGGGCGTCGTGGCCATGCTGTTTACATGCGCTGAAGGGTCTGCGGACGCGCTCCCATCTCCATCAGCTGTGGACGGCGCCGCGCCGCTCATTGGGGGCAATCAGGCGGCGCTGCCGGACCGGAACCAGACCACCGGCCCGGGCGGCAGGGGCGTCAAGAGGCATGTTAGCGGCGTCAGGGCCCGCAGTAACAAAGGGTGGCTCCTGCGCCCCTCGTCGGTGGCCGTGTTCGCAGGGTGGTCTGTTGTGAGGCCATGACAGGCAGGCCAGAGCAGCCTTGGAATTTTTGCCATTTTATTGGACTTTTTGGGACCAAAGAATTTTGCTCTCTTCATTTTTGTGTGGAAATTTGCTCTCTTTTCACTTGATCTTACCAACATTGTAGTTTAAATACAATTGCATTTTCCTTACTATGATTTAATATCTATACAAATAATAATTTTTACTTTCCAAGTGAAATAATTTTGCAAAAAATGAAAATATTAATTTCCTAACAATACAATTTTCCTCTCTACTTATGGATTTTTGCTCTCCGGGACCAAGTCATCAAATGCAAAATCCAACACTGGGCCAGAGTCCAGCCCATCTTTGGGCGCCAAGTGACCGCCAGTAGTCGGTGCGCCTTAAAACCCCAATGCTCATCATCAGCCCATCATCAGATCATCATCAGCCCGTCTTTAGCTGAATATCAGTCATGTCAGCTAAGATAAAGTTTTCTTCGGCGTTTCGCCTGCAGACTACGTTTGCCCTGGGGTGCATGTACCCGTGGTCAGGCTCGGCATCAGCCTTTGTCAGAGGCTGGACTAACTCAGCCACTGCTGAGCACATTGCTCTGCAGTGTCTGTTGAAGGTCGTACCGATCAGGCGCCCCGCAGGACTATAAATACGTCATCGGCCGGCCGGTGGTGCCGCGTCGCCGCCTCCATTGTCATCCACATTGGTGGCAGAGGTGGTATTATGCGGTCGGCGCTTCATTACGGATTGGCGACTCACTGCCCGCTACCACTGCAGTTTGTGTCAGTCGCAGACTGTGGTGCAAGGCCTGTCAATATTTATGTATTCTGCCATGAGCGTAACCCGAATTAGGTCGTGGCAGAAGGCTCTAAAACGTCGTGTATCAATCAGGGTTCAGGTAATCCATACAAGCGCGCCATAAACAACATTTACGATGGCTGATACCGGAGGCGTTTTGTTTACGAGCTCTTCGCCACATGGTGTAACCATTTCAACAGGGACGTGGAAGACTGCAAATCTGCATGTGGTGTAGGGACGGGGAAGGAGTGGCAAGACGGTCTGATTTCAAACGGTCTTCGAGTGAGAACTTATTTGGAAAACATTGGATTGAGTGACTCCAAAGATCTGTTCGTTGAAAGGGAGAAAGTCGGTCTAGAACCTTGCAAACTTTTAATAGTGTTTCAGACAGCCAGAGAGCTCTAGTATTTCCGCCACACTTGCTGCAAATCGAATTCCTCATCGCTGAAGGCACAGCAATCTCGTCTTCACAGTTCACAGGAAATGTGACTGCTGCCTTGAATCTTCCATCTGAGTTATTACCGAGCGGGCGCGAAGCGCCCGTGAGGTTTCTCGTCAACTTACTAGACAAATTTGCATTCGTACTGGCCCGGCCCGACACGGCCATACAGACGTTTTTCGGAAGCTAATAACTTTGCAACCACTGCCCCGATTGAGATTTGGCTTTCACCATTGGATAGCTACATCAAATTAATTATATTTTGAGCAAAAATGTGCACATAAAAAGTTATAATTTAACTTAGTGTACAAAGTTACAATTTAAGTTTTCGTCGGCATCTTGCGCCGGGGAAGCCTTACATAGTCAACGAATTTTGATCTAAGCATTTATTTATACGATGAAGCATGCAGTGTTCAGGACGTGCACTCCCTTTTGGTGGATTCGAAAAACGAGATAATTTAAAAAAAACGGAGCGCACCTGCTCGGTCATCACCCAAAAAGGTGTTTTACTGGTCCAACATTTCGTTAGCTGTAAAGAACAACATTTCGATGAATATTTGCAATCAACGTTTGACAAGTAGAGCGCCTAAGCTGTGAACTTGAGCATAATCATGTATGTTGATTCATGTGTTCACCCTGACACTGCATGTTAGTCACCCCTGCGGGCCTTACGTTCATAAAGCCTGTAGCTCAGCTCGGCGCGACATTGGCGCCATCTGTTGCCAGCCGTATCATCACCGGCTTAGCATAGCCGGCGTGGCCGACCGGCCGGCGTCGCCTGACCGGGGCAGAGCTGAATCATGTCTTCTTTTCAGAGAGCCAGGTCGGAGCCGGGTCGATACGGTGGCCAGTGGGTCGTTAGCCACAGCCACAGACCACTGACTCATGACGGGGACGCAGGAGATGCCCTCCTCCGAGGCAGTCCTCTGAGTCAGGAGGTGCCCTCCTCCGCGGCAGACCTCTGAGTCAGGAGAGGCCCTCCTCCGCGGCAGTCCTCTGAGTCAGGAAATGCCCTCCTTCGCGGCAGTCCCCTGAGTCAGGAGGTGCCCTCCTCCGCGATAGTCCTGAGTCAGGAAATGCCCTCCTCGGCGGCAGTCCTCTGAGTCAGGAGATGCCCTCCTCACCGACAGTTCTCTGAGTCGGAAGGGCTCTTTGCTGCGCTGTGAGTCCCATCAGTCACTGAGGGTTGGACTGCTCCTGCCTTACTGGGACGAGCGGTGACGCTGGCACGTGCGGTGACAGATGAGTGCACGCCGCATCTAATTTCACAGATGGAAATATACCCTTCCACGACTCCTCATCTCTTCCAGTCCCCCAATCCATCTCCAAACCCACTCGGTCGGAAGCTGTGAGCGTGCCGCCCCCGCACACGCAGCCTCCCCGCCCCCGCACACGCCAGCCTCCCCGTCGTGTCCGTGCTTCCGAGTCCTTTGTGTGCGGTGGCCACCGCTCACCCCTGTGACACTGCAGATTCGAAGCTCGCTGCAGAGCTTCTCAGCGTCAGAGGGGGCACGCTGCAGTGAGCTCGCGCTGCTCACTGCCCACCGGACGCCGTGTCGGCGGCCGCCCGATTCGATGATGGATGAATGGCAGTATCAAGGACCGTCGTTTGAGACGCCTACGGCCGCGGCGCGGGGTGCGGGGTTAGCGAGGGGTGCGGAGTCGGACAGCAGTGTGTGCAGGAACGTGTTGATCCGGCCTGGGTGCTGCTACGTCGGTACTGGCGCTTATTGCACGCCTGTTTGGTGTCACTCATCACTGGTGATATTGGACCAACGCGGTATGGTTCAGAGAGCAGAGTTCGGACTTCCTTATCAGAGCAAGTGGTGCTGATGATGGTTGAGTGGAACGAGGTAGCGCCCATGAGAATATTAACGGGTGCCATTAAAGCCCTGATAAATATTTGATCACTGACGATGGTTGGTAATTGATAGTTGTAGGTAATCGAAAATGTGTAATTGATAGTTGTTTACGATAGGAGGAATGCTAACATGTAGGGTGTAGGCATCAATCATAACTGCCCTAGTTCTGCCTTTTATTGCGGCCATCACTGTCCACGTAAAACTAGAGTAGCGAGGAGTTCAACAACAATCTCAACTCAGCGTCTACCCAGTACCCACCCCCGTACCCGCTCCAGTGCTGAATATATCGCTGACTGGCGTCTTCTTACACCCCTACCTCCCAGCACCGGGGCGTTATGTACGGTACGGCTCCAGTCTCCCTCCAGCTGCCCTGCCCCGCCGCCCCGCTCGGGTCTATGTCCCTCACGTGAGCGGCCGTCACCCCCGACGGGTGCAGTGGCGGGTCGAGGTCCCTCACGTGCGCGGCCGTCACCCCGACGGG
>JARFNR010373633.1:0-10374 GCA_030323935.1 Semibalanus cariosus
GCCGGGGGGGGGGGGGGCCTTTAGCCCCTGCCGCCCCCCTGGATCCGCCAGTGCCCAGGCCTTGGTGGGCCACCTCAGGCCTTAGTGCCCCCCAAGCCTTGGTGGGCCCTTTTTACCTTGAAGACTTTTTACCTTGAGTAGGCCAGAATGAACTTAAGTGCAAAATATGCCTTTCACATGCCAAAATGGGCCTTTGGAAACCAGAATTAGCCCTCTTCAAGCCAGAATGGGCCCTCTGGAAGTCAAAATGGGCCCTGTTAAAGTCAGACGGGGCGGTTTATACAGCCTTGGACGGGGCTCTCTGGAGGTCAGAGTGGGCAAATTTACTTGCGATTTGTTTAAAAACGGAGTGAAATTCGTTTCGAGTCACTTCGATTGGCTATGGGCCCCCTCGGGCTATTGGGCCTCTTCGGGGCTTAAGGGGGGGGGGGGGCATGGCCCCATGTCCCCCCTCTGGATCCGCCACTGAGCCGTGGTAAATGGTAATGCATGACTTGTTTTGGTGGCATTCCAATTCCATGATAGATATTTCAGCAAGAAGAAAAGGTGCAATAATGTTGTGTAGTGTACTATTGCTATGGACCATACGAGTGCGATTTTTTTTTTACTTAACTGCACACAATATTATCTCAGGAAAGTCATGTCGTTTCGTGCCCCCACCCCACACACGCACTTTTCATGATTTTCATCTTGAAAGGTGATATGGGGTACGGTTAAATTTTGGCTTTGTTTTGAGAGAAACCCGATCGCCCGATTAAATATTTCATTCCATATTTAATCACTGTTTGTCTCAGTGTACATTTTGTTCAGTATCAAATCCTCTTGATTCAATAATACAAAATAACCAAAATTTGATTCGATTTGATTTGATTTGATGGGAGGAGGCGCACTGACGGATCTAGGGGTGGGGAGGCACTTACAAAGCCATGTGCCCCCCCCAAAGATCCCGAAACCTTGAATTGCCCCCCAAAAAACGGCCGGACGTACAGTCGCGGACGGATTGACGACGCGCTCTACCCCCCCCCCCGGTCAACAACTTCTCGCTGACGGCTGACGGTCTGCTACCCTAAAAAAAAAACACACAAAAAACGTACAGATCCGCCAGTGGGTGGAGGTGGGCCACGGCCTCCGTTCCCGTGCCTCAGCCTATGAATATTTTTAGCCCCAGAAACGCCTGTTGTGTAAACCATTTTGGAAGTTTAAAGTTTGGAAATAAAGCCTACGACGATTTTATGCTAAACAATTGTGGGGTCATAATCAAGGATCATTAACTTCTATCAAGTATTTAAATGGTTGAGACTTATATATTAAACTGTTCACGTTGAACAGGGGAATGCCTTCACATTCCTCTAACCTTTATACTCATATGTGACTCGTTACAAAAATAATGGGTCATTAATATAAACAAACTTTTTAATGTGTTTTCAGCTTGTGTCAACAAATAACATCGCGAATCGACAATGCATGCTTATACCCCACACATTGGAAATGAAACGGTAATGATTTTATCCCATATATGTAAAAACCGTATCAACCTTATGAACCAGAGGTGTCACTTCTCAGGCTTGTGGCTACCCGACCCGACCCGACCCGCAAACCCCCTTCAGTACCCACCACTACCCACATGACCATATAGGCTGCCAGCTACCTGCAAGTACCCACAAAGTAAATTTGCCATCATTATGTCTGCCATTTAATTACTCATTTTTCAATACTGAACCGTTTTGTGTTGACCTCTGCTCACTAACTGAGGAGCATATATTTGTTCAAGCATCCCAATTCCCATCAAAATCCCTGTTTTTTCATTTGTTTAATTAATGAAAATTCTGCTACCCGCCAACTACCCACTTCATCCAAATGATTGCTTGTGCTACCGGCTACTACCCACGTGGGTAGTAACTACCCGCATCTGGTGGGTAAGTGGGTAGAAAAGTGGCACCTCTATTATGAACCTCCTCCCTTCGCCACCTCCCCCCCCCATCCGACGCGCCCAATCTGCGACGGACGCCGACGGCGGGGATGGCAGTAGGTGGAGGACGGCAATGCAAGGATTTGTATTTGGATCCGTCGCGTGGTGCGGACATCTCAACATAAGAAGACAAATTGACCACCGCTTTTGTTACTGGTCTGAGGTAGCTGAGGTAGGGACGGTCTTTCACGTGCCGATATCAGCTTTTGTTTACTTTATTCTGTCTTATTTATTTATACTTGATCTATTCTATCAGCGTTTAAGAACACGTTGAAATATATTTTTCCATGTATTTTTGTCGGGCATTTACACCATCTTCTGCATGCATAATCCCTTGAAAGGATAGGCACCGGTAACGCGGGCAATGGTTTCCCACTGGAGGGTCCAGAATGACCGAAAATTGCTCTGGAGACCAAATCTCATTAAAGTACGACATAATTTAAAAACAAACTCAAGGAATTTCACTTGCTTGCGCATTAAACACTGAATGAAAACAAACTTGGTTTATACAAATTGATTAGACTTTGTAAATGATAAATAATTATGTCTGTTTTCAGTCGATTTCAGTCGTTTTAGGGGCCAATGGTTCGATGCATTCCCCTTGGGCTCCTGGGTACCTGGAACGATTTCCGCGGAAATCTACACTCCTAATCGGCGAATAATGTGATGGATGCCTCGAAACTGCTCACTTCTGATGACATGTTATTGAAGTTGTAAACCATCTATGTAACTGTGAGTACTTAAATTCAACGAACCAGCTCCATCCGGACCACTTGGTTGAAACTCATGGTCACCTCATGGATTTAGAGTCGCTCTACAGATAGTCTACATATATTTACTGCCATCATTTCATGGGTGCAAGTAGAGAGCAAAAATACACAGTCATCTAACCCAGCTCGACCAAGTATATAGCATATGATATATACCAAGTTTATCTTATAACCCAGTCACACAGTCAGCACACCAGCGTCCAATAATCACCCCAGTAACATCACCCTAGTACATCATCTATACATCACCCTAGTAACATCACCCTAGTACATCATCTATACTCCACCCTCGTAACAGCAGCAGCGACACCACAATCACAGCACCACAACAACCTCAACCTCGCAACCTTCTCACAACAGCCGGCCTAGACACTCACTGAGCCCTGCACTGCACGAAGTCGCGGCCAGCACCACAGCAGAACCATTCGACTTCTCCCCCCCCCCTCGCCTGCTCGCTTCTGCTCTGATTGCATCTCGATTCTCGATGCTCGATCAAGCCTCGAACACACTGTTCACGAATTTGGCGCACCGATGCCGTATTTGGCGCACCACGACCGCATCTGGCGCCCGTATCTCGTATTTGGCGCTCTTAGATCACGGCCGCTCTTAGGTTGCATTTCAGTGCCACCTGGCGACCTGTTCACTGGCGCAAACAGCACCTCTGGTGGCCGATTGAAGAACTATTAGTGCGGGTCTTCCCGCCAGTAGTTGAGGTCCACGTGCGGAAGTACTCCGCTGTCGCAGGCCACCCGTGGGTTCCTGGAGGACAATATTAGGGTGACGTCACATTATAGACAGAGAGCAGCGCCATAGCGTCACAGTTTAGCTGCTGACAATGCGCTGCCACTCGAGGAAAAATCAGAACCCTGATAATGGTCAGGTTTGCGGTATCATTGGCGTTAGTCGGGGCCGGGGGACGGATCGATTTTCCCCCTCTCCATCGCCGCACTGGGATGACCGTCACGCGCTCGTCGACTCGGGACTGCTGGCAGCGTGCTGGCTGCTGGTCGCTGGGCTTGTAAAGGTCTCCTCCCCTCCCCGGAAGGTGGCCATCTACAGTCGGTACAGCAGGTCCACCCTCAACCTGGTGGGTCGGGAAGCTCCGCACTCCGCACGTTCGTCTGGTCAACGTGCCATTTTGTGACACCTTTCCTGTCTTCTTACTCCCATGTCTGTGTTGTAATTCGAGCTGGCCGAAGTGGCCTTACCCCAGCCAAGCCAAATCAAATTAAGCAGAGGCCTGGTCCGGTCAGGAGGATGTCAGTCCAGATATATTGAATGCGTTGGATTTACATAACATATATTTCATGCACTCATGAACTCTGACCTTAGGTCACCTGGTGTTCGCTATTTAAGTCAGACTGGACCTCGGAATTAGAAGCAGTGATTGGAATCTTTATCTTGATATGGACATTTATTTTTCAAACATATTATCGGCTGAGATCGAAATTCCTATCATTATGTAACCTTCACGTATGCATGCTGCCTTCTCATAATTTTGGATCGTTTCATGGCAATCTATTCTCCCTACCAAAATAATTACGATGCGTCATATATGCTCCTGGACCATAATTCTACCACTATTAATTTTTAAGTCATATATCTATATTTATACCATTTATACCATGAGTGCCAGGCGCCGAGACCCACCATTTCGCTGGATGACGTAATGGCTGTGTGAATTCAGGCATACTATGTCCGGTTATGGGGCGTGTTCCTTAGCTGCTAACTATTTTAAGCCCAACATCTCACCGCTTGTAATAATGCAGCGACAGATCATGATGAAATATTGCAGCCCTGCATTATTCTCTGCAAAGTAGTTATTAACTATGACGGCAAAGCCATTGTATTTTCAATTGATTATCACAGGAATGTGTTATCCAATATGAGGTTGCAATACCCATATAGTATGCATGTCATATGCAATAAATATATACTATGAAATAAAGATTCTGCAATAAATAAAATAAAGTCGGCAGTAAATAAATCACGAGTAAGCAACTAACCGCTGACTAGTGTGAAACTTCATTGTTAGCTTTGTTGACAAAAAGTTATTGATGAAGCGACATAAATATTGCGGTGATGCTACTCAAAAGACGTTTATATCACTTGCTGAGCGCAAATCTATCGCCATCCGACCATCCTCAACTTACGCGTCGTAGTCGGGCAGCACCAGAGGGTACACCTGGATGGTCCTGATCCTGTCCGTGTTGTCACACAGCACCCGTGATAGCTGTACTCTCCGGATCTGCTGCAGCTGGTCTGTAACAACGCCAGTCGACGGTGACGGCCCCGCAGACTTGTATACAACAATGCACAATGGCAGGTCAACGGTGGTTTCATTCACTGGAGGCCATGGAAGGTTTTGATCGACAGCTGTCAAAGACTGCAGGTATGACTTTCGGTATATTTACCCTTTCCGATTATGAGGCTTTCGATAGATCCAGGTGCGGATCCAGGATTTCGGTCAGAGGGGGGCGCCACATACAAAAAGTTGCGCCCTCCGGGCGCGCCATTGGCGCGACCCGCCTCGGGGGGGGGGGGCGCCCTAGCGCCCCCTGGATCCGCGCCTGAAATCGGTGCCTGGTTTGAGTGTTGTTTTTGCGTAGCATGAATCCTAACGAGTCCACATTTGTGTAGTAGAGTTTCGTTATTTTTCCACCTCTGCTGAGCGACACACGGTGTCGGGTACCTCTGCTGAGCGACACTCGGTGTCTGGTACCTCTGCTGAGCGACACTCGGTGTCTGGTATACTAACCTGGAGTGAAGACTGGCCCTGATACTGACCTGGAGTGAAGCTGGACGGCTGACCGCCGAGCTCGTACCAGAAGCGGTCCCCGTGGCGCACTTTATGCATCTGAGCGGCGATGATGCAGGCGAAGGTGGGTCCCACCATACTGCTGCGCTGGGGCCGCTCCGAGACGCCACCCGAAAACAGGTCAATGTCCCACGGCGACCTGAAACATGGCGGGTTAACGTCCAATGGTGACCTGAAACTCGGCAGGTCATTGTCCACTGCGATCGTAAACACCAGTAAGACGCCTTAATCGGCGAAGGACGAGCGAGCCCGTAGAAACCCGATAGCAAGATAATTGGTCTGCTGTCATCTTAACTCCATTTACCTTTTTCCTTATTTAGCACGCTCTGGAGCATTCTCCAGGCGTCTACAATTAACGGAATCCTTCCCGACACCCTGGGGATTCCCCTCACGACGCTCGCAGCGGCCGCTGGCCGCCCCCCCGCGAATACGTAATAACTCCGCCCTGTTTGGCGACGACGCTAGCGCAACATAGCGGCGCGTGAGGCAACTAACGTTGACGTCTGGGACTGGGCCGGGCGGCCGGGACTGGACTGGGCGGCCATTTTTGTTTTTAGTTTTACCCCCCTACAGGTGCAGTTTGCACCCCTTGGGGACGAAACTGAAGTCAATAACATAATGTATTGAATGGAGCTATCCGATGGTGAAGACCGCTTGTCAATCGGATGTGGGATTCCAAAGATATAAGCTGCTGAAAAACGTTACGGTCGGGTCGGGTCGGATCAGGCCGGGCCGGGTCGTGTCGGGTCGGGTCGGCCGCTTATGTGTGAGAACAATCCCGTATCTGATGAGGACTCGCTCGCGCTTCGCGCTCGCTCGTAATGACAGACGAATGTTCTATAGTGGCCTGAAACTCGGGCGACCTGGCGACGTGATGTTTTGGTCGGATTGGACCAATAATATGGGAATATGGGACAGGATGGGTTAATGTTCATGTGAACTGAAATTATTCGAAGTTCCAGGAGGAGTAATGCAGATTAGCGTAAGTTTTAATCCACTTCCTCAGTTCTCTACTAAATAATCAATTGCAATTTGACAGTGTCGTGAATTTGAAAGTGCCGCCTCTACCATCTTCTCTTGAATTACAGCTGATTCCCTGTCTGTCACGATGATTTTCACGCGGCATCCCAAATCTCTCATTCTTTGATCGTCCACTTCCAAAATACCAGATCAACCGGTTTGTATCCGCGACGGTCCAGGAGCAAAGTACCTACTTTTACACCAGGTGGCTGTATTCGCCTGGCCGCGGCCCAACTCACTTGTACATCCGTTTGTAGAGATCGCCGGTGTGGTTGCTGACATACTGTCTGAGCTCGTCCCAGTCGCCGGTGGTCGGCAGGCCGCACCACTTGCGGTAGTGCATGTAGCCCGGCACCCCCATCTCTCGGGCGCGCTGCAGGTTCAGCGACACCAGGTCGATGCCGTGGTCCTTGTTCGGCTGCCTGAACAGCTTGTTCGTGACCTGCGGTGCGAAGGGGCTCAGTCGAGGTTTCGTGACTGTGTTAAAGGTGTTTGTTGACTAAGGCGATCTGTTATGAAATTTGCCTTCCAAGGCTTCCAATATCTATCCAAGAAGGTATGGTATCCGTCAACCGCGGTTGATGTGTTCTGCCGGCTGTTCAGCTACTCGTCTGTGTGTCAGTCGGTAGGTCAGTTGATAGGTCAGTCGATATGTTGGTCGAGTTGTCAGTCGATATGTTGGTCGAGTTGTCAGTCGATATGTTGGTCGAGTTGTCAGTCGATATCGTTTTTGCGACGATAAAGGCGAGCATCGAGTGCGGGGTTAGCAGGAGGAGGGCATATTCTAGCATTTTTCACTGTATATACCCATTAACCACTGTCCTTTTTGTACTGTAGAGAAACTTTGAATGATTCTATACATCACTTGTGGTCAGCACTGCGCTGTCCACTGGCTCGGCATCGCCTGCGACAGATCCCCACCTCGTCTGTGATGGCGAAGTCCATTGCCATGGTGGGCTGGTTGAGCTGTCCCAGGATATACTCATCGACTGCCCCCGGCTCGTACAGGTCAAATGGCCTCCGGATCAGGTCCGAAAGGTCACGTTCGGCTGAAAGGGACATCGGTATCAAACGGTGGCATGAGCATTGAACAAGGCTACTGACTGTTCAGTGGTCATGAAATAGGGTTACCTAGATTTATTTGGATCGAACATCTGGCAAATGTGTCTCGCCTCCGTTTGGATCAGTAAACACTTGACAGAGATGACTGATGAGTGCTACAGAGATGATGCTGTTACTTACGAATTGGCTGTGCCTTAGTTCGAATTATGGTAGTGAAATATATTGCGGTCATCAATGTGGCTTCATAAAACAGAGATGTGCGTGTATCAGTTTCATACTACCGATCGGGCGCAAAGAGCACGCGATGTCTTCTATCAACTTAGGGCGAAAAATCTACTCATGAGCGGCCCGCCCCGATAACAGTCATGTATTACAGAGACGAGGCTTAGGCATTTCTTTGGAACTACACAGTTGACGTGTCTAAAAGATTTGAGACGAAAAGTTCATGTCCTAAAAGTATCGTTCTAAAACTTTGAAATGTTGAGTGTCAAGGTTTAGGAGCAGCGTGCCCCGACGCACAGCCCTGTTTTCCATTTGAAGCGCGTGTCCCTGGCGCGACACGCATTGCTGCCAACTACACTCGGCAAACAACTTGCCCCGACCTTTTCTCATTCGAAGCGAAGACGTTCTTAAATGCTCTTTCAGATTGGGGAAGAATGCTTAAAAAACCACCCGCTGGGTTCCCTACTGAACAAGGGCGTATTATCTGGTGTTATTTGCAGTGTGATACACTAAGAAACCTCCGTTCTTTCTCTGAAATAACTTTTTGGCATACAAATATATATATCGACCTTTGAAAATCGCTCATCACATTTATCGTTGCAAACGTTATAATACTACAATGATGTTAAATTTAATGATGAGACAGGAAATAAGCAGGCAGGTGAAGAAGCAAAAATCATATCAGCCAAACTTGACGCTGATCCTTTTTTGAAGAAAAACGCGGAGGATAATGGTTTGGTAAGGAGCTCTATTCGATATGTTGTTAACGGTAAGCCGGACAGTGCGCTCATGGTTTTTGCTGCATCTCTGTTTGAAACCAGGCGTCCAGAGACTGACATAAGATCATTTCAGACCACAATCCTCCAATTGCTGGTGCCGTGCACGTGGGAGCGTTAAGCCAAAATCGCTAGGAGGAAGACCACAACTCGGAGTGTGCCCTATACCGGCTCTGTGCTCGTGGGTGCCCTGCCGAAATTGTCACGAGTGTCGGAACATTTACTCACCGATATATTTATGCGTTGGACTCCACTTTTCGACGACTGTCGGCAGCAGACTGTGACCGAACCGATACGCTGACGTCATGAATCCGAGAATGATGCTGGGGTCCTCATACTCGTTATAGCCGTCCCAGTAGCCCTGCGGAACACCAGGCGGTACTCTGTCAGAGATGTTAGCCGGATAGAGCAGGGTACTGTCATTAGGATAAAGACTCCTGCTTTCCTCTATAAGCAGAAGCACTGGTAAGTTATGTGTTAAGTTATGCCGGCTTAAGAGAAACGAGTTAATACCTGAATTATGATTTCTTAAAACACGGATTCGTATCGCAAGCATGCACCGATGTATATGTTAAAACACACATTATTTGACATTGGAGAATATACCGTATCGTTTGTATTCTAAAATTTAATCAACGTGTCCATAATTATTGAACGTTTTCTGCAGCATCACCAAGCAACTAGGGACCGTTTCAATTATTAACGTAAATAACTGGCCACTTCAGCAGAAATGAGCATCATCATCCAGATGAAAATTTTAACATTTGTCAACGATTGAAAAACTCCATTCACACTCCATTTCGAACATCGCAAGTAGACTGCAGTGCCCCGTTACCTTTCACTTACATAATTTAACGCTTCATTGCTTCCGCTTTGCCCCAGTTATTTGCATGCCCCTGCTGAGTGCTTTAGCACGGCTCACACTGTTGTGCAGTACCTGGTGCGCTTTTTATGTGCCAAGTCACCTAGTGTGCCAGGCACGAGTCTGCTAGGAAACTACAGTTAAATCAATTGAAAATGCAACCAAAAACAGTCACGAACCTGTTCGAAAACTGCAGTTATATTGATTGAAAATGCAGTCATGCGGTCACACGGCATCAGCCGAAGGATGCCTTATTACTGTCCCGTTAATAACATATTCTGTTTCACTTTCGAAATTCACGCGTTGCCATGATTTCACCTTGACTTGACAGTCATGGATTACTCCGAGTTTGCTTAACAAGGTTTTAATGAAACTAATTCGAAAAACTGTTGAAAATGAGAGCCCCAGACAGTAACAGCAAAGTTGCTCGAGAACATGGTGTTGGTGCTACTGTGTTTGTTGGACTCAAGAGTATCGTTTCAGTTTGGTCTGCAGGTGTTTTTATTATTATTTGTAACAAGTTTAATTTTAGGGAAATTATGTTTTGTTATGATTTTTATCGACCAAAATTACTTTTCGTTCTCGCTAATCAGGAGATATGGAGATATCAATCATTCTGTAATGTGCTGTAATCATTCAACTTTCGTAGAAATCCTTGGTACCTGCCTTATAATCTGAATTCGGGAACTCTATCATTAATTCTGCGAACAGCCTTGAATAACCGGAACAATACTCTCGATCGATAGAAAAACACTATTAAATCAACACCGGAACAATACTGTTAATCGATCGATGAACTCCCACTGGCGGATCCAGCCTCCCAATATGGGGGGGGGCTAATTTTGCTGGGGCCCTCCGGGTCCTCGACCCTGGGG
>JARFNR010373743.1:0-10372 GCA_030323935.1 Semibalanus cariosus
GCCCAAACAGCTGTACAAAATTTGGCGGCGCTGCGCGCCGCCGTTTTCCCGCTATTCCGGAAAAACCTCAGGGGGGTGGTCAAAATGACCCCCCACCCGGGCGAGGGTTAAGGCGGTGCGCTTTGTGTTGTCTTCGAATAATCAGCCTCACCCTTCATCCCAATATTGTTAAGGAACCTGATAACGATACAAATATCAAATTTACAAATTCGTCTTTTCGACAGTGCTGAAAAATGTATCGCTGATAGGGCTGTGCTTGAATCAGAGTCGGTGAGTCAAATTTGACTAAAAAATGACTCGACTCAGTTTGATTCAGAGTCGAGTCGCTTCAGAAATTATGGGGTTGAGCTGAGTCAGAGTTGAGTCGCACGGATGTCGCGTGGGTCAAAGTTGAGTCAGAGTTGAGTCGCACGGATGTCGCTTGGGTCAAAGTTGAGTCGCCTGGATGCTGCTCGAGTCAAAGCTGAGTCGACTCATCTTCTTATGAGTCGAGGCTTGTCATCTCACATCTGATGTAAACAACAAATTGGGAGCAGTTAACCCGCGCCCCGCTGGGGTATTCAGCCGAACACGCCGCGCGGGGGTGGGGCGGGGGGGGGGGCAGATTATCCCATCCTCGTTATCTTAACTAATAATCGCAGCAAGACTTGTAAAATGACAATCGGAAGCTCTCAATGAGACACATCTTAAGCATACGCGATATTTTCCAAATAAGGTTACATGTCAGGTTACAGTCACGTCAAAGGTCAAAATCGAGTTACTTGTGTTGGTGGGCCATACTTTCAATTCAAAGACATATATTGTGACTTTTATCGCACAAAGCGCTCTCAAAGGTATTATACACCTCCAGCGTAAGCGAAAGGAAGATTGTAAACAAAGGTCAAGGTCAGCTCACAAACTGTCACTATTGGCAAGAAGTCCACGAAGGTCATGCAAATATGTTTTATCGGTGATTTTACACGTACAATTTGATAGTAGTAGACATTTTCACAAGTTCACCCTATATAATGGCCTAAAGGGAATATAGCACCTTTAACATTGGTGTTTAACTGAGATAGCCGTCGGGTGTACTCATTTTTTTAAATTAAAAATTAAAATTCATTTTTTTATTTTAATTAAATCACTACAAAATCAAATTTTTCAAAGGTGTTAAAGGGAATATAGCACCTTTAACATTAGTTTTAAACTGAGATAGCCAGATTGTCGGGTGAACTGAGAAACCACCAAATCTGAAATTTGTCCTTCTAAAACGACCTAGTTGCTGAGTTTCAACGCAAAAACCGTTGGGTATATTTGATCATATTTTAACGGGACAAATTTCGTGACGTTTCGCATACGTCATAAGTAGGTACTCAACTGTGATTTCCACCGCACTTCGTTTTCGCTATTTGAGCTGTCCGCCACCGAAAGGTATCTACTTGGTCAATTTGGAAATGATTGCCAATTTTCTTTGTCAGTTTTCATTGGATTTCAAATTGAAGATAATGTCGACACTCGTCTTCAAAAGGCCCAACTGTTGATGGGTGGTCCGTATCGGTGGCTGCAATATTCTTCACAATAGAAGCATATGCAGTTCTAACTCAGTGAATTAGGGCAAACACTCTGGTGTTTATATAGTTTTAAGTAAGTATCTTTGTCTATTGTGAATCTATTTCCAATTAAAAATTACAAATACATTATTCGTGAGAAGACGAATGTGTTGATGGGTGGCTGGTCGGTGTTCAGGCGATACATCAATAAATATTTGACAAAGTGTGTATTTTGCATACGGCAAGCTCGGTTTTCCAAAACTAACATTATTGGCTCTAACTTTGTAAATTTTCACTGGATTTTCAATGGAAAATAATGCAGACACCCGTCTTCAAAAGGCGCAACTGCTGATGGGTGGCCCGTACTGATAGCTGCAATATTCACTGCACAATGCACATGCACGCATTTATTTACATCCACCATTCACACACTACTGAAGACACACACATTTATGGGTAGGTAGATTACATTTATTCATGCATAAGCACATTTATGGGTATGTATTCACGCAACACTACTTCAACACCACTCTTACAAGACCGTAGAGGAAACATTTACACATTTTTAATCGCGTTCAATATTACTCGCGAGTCGGGAACCAGCGAACGGAGTTGTTTGTGGTTTTTAACATATCTGATTCAAGGAGCGACTTTTGCCGTTCGATACCTATTTTTGACGACACAACTTGTTTCGGTGACACAAGATTGTTGTGACGTCGCATGTAAAAATATGAACATTTGTCAAATTACAACAAATTACGACTTTTTCGCAAAAATGAATGCCAGAAATATAATCAGGGCACTCTTCTCCATCGTTCTACATACTTTTCCTAAGGTGCTATATTCCGTTTAAGGTGAAGTTCAAGTCAAGGTCAGGTCACATAAGTTCAAAACTTGAAATTGATTTGAATAATTAAAAAGGCATATTACTAGATCAGTTTTGTCTCCGAAATATAGTGATGGCATATATTTGTCTGTATCTTGCCCCTAAAAGCATAAAAAACGTAATTTCAAAAGATGACGTCGTTAGATCCTCATGCTTAGCGAGTCACAAGACAGTCAACATTGATCCGCCATTGACCAGGGGGGCAAATATTGCCCACTGAAGAACTTTCGCAATATAGCTAAAACTTACAGCGCTATCAACGCGAAACTTTGGGAACCTTCTCCTTCATCGATTTGACGTCTTCCGTGCACAAATGAAGCAATTTCGTTGAATTTTCTTCTGAGGTATAGCAAATGTAGTGACGTCACTACACACGAGTTTGACGAACAAATAAGCTCAACTTTAACAGGCGGCTCAAAAGCAATTTTTTGTGAAAATTATTTCAAAAAACGTCATAAGATGACAAGGGGCAACAATACGACTATTTCGGATTTTTGAACATTTTGAATTTGCCCCAATTTTGTGTTTATATTTCTGTAAAAAATGCCCTCATAATTAAATTTGCAAATGTTAAAAATGGATATATGCTTGAGAACCACATACCGCAAATACCCATACCAAATTTCAAAGCAATATATATTTTTTTACTGACTTATGGCTCTCAAGTGTGAGTAGCTCATGACGTCATATGTTGAAATGTTGAAATTGCGTTTTTTTTTTCTTTCTTTTAGTGATGAGATACAGACAAATTTATACCAGCACTATATTTCGGAGACAAAACTTGTTTAGAAACATGTCTTTTTAAATTTCTAAGTTGACAGAAATTGGACAACATGAATTTTATTCGAACCGCCTTGACGAGGCAAACACGATGGTGTCAACATTATTGCCTTATTTTTATGAGTAAAAGTTGCTTGCGAAAAACTGTTTTGTCAAAAATAGCCTTTTGATCTTTGATGACCTCTTTAGCCAAAACTATTGACCTGAGCTAAAATATGGACACCATAGGTGATTGCATATTTCAAGAGATTTCGATTATGTTTTTTTTTTCTTTCTCTCTTTTCAGTTTGTTCCTATCTATAATAGTTCCCAAGGATTTTGGGTTTTTGAAGCGATGTCCTAAAACTGGAAAGCCTTACCTTTGATGACCTCTGGTGACCTCAAAATTGACCTGAGTCAAAAGTGACTGAAATAGTTTGAAATTACTTTGTAACAAGCTATCAAACAGTGTTTTCAATTTTTGTCTACGTCCTATAGGAGCCGAGGTCGAGGAGGCGGAATTTCTCCTCTAGTGCGTGTATTTCTCAGAGGCCTTCCAGGGCGCGTGTTAACCCGCCATTGACTGGGGTCTCGGCTGAACACTATTGACAGTCAATTTGCATTCAATTTGTGTTGTTTGTTAAGGATAGTACGGCACATAATCATAATAGACATAGTGCAAACCATATTTTCCATACCATTTCGTCAAACAAACAAAGAACATGCCGGATGTAGTTTGGGACCAAAATTCGTTACCAAGTACTTGAGAATACCGATCGCTTCACCCGGCATTGATGGGGGGGGGGAGTTTACCGCCCCCTGAAAACTATCGTAATAACTAAAAAACATTTAAATTTATCAACGTGAAGCTACTGATATATTCTGATACGTTCATTTCACGTCTTCTGTGCAAAAATGAAGCAATTTTGTGGATGAATTTGTAAGATATAGCGAATTTAGTGACGTCACTACACACGAGTTTTACACAACAATTAGCTAAATTTTACCAGACCGTTCAAAGGTCATATGTTAAGCAAAATGCAATCCAAAAACTGCTAAAGATTACAAATGACAACGGCTACAACATGGCTATCTCGGATTTTACCACTCACTTTTCAAAAAACATAGATTTTTTTTAAATGACCACAAAATCAAAATTTTCAAAGATATGAGAAATTAATATATGTCAGAGAACCATGTGAGAAAAACTACCATATGCAATTTCCAAATGATATCATTTTTGACCGAGTGATGGCATCTAAAGTACCGGTGTAAAGTAATAAAGTACTGTATGACGTCATATTTTGACATTGCATTTTGGAGGTTTTATTGACAAGATACAGACAAATAAATGACAGCACTGTATTTCTGAGGCAAAACTGATTCAGAAACATGCCTTTATGATTTATATTTATCAATTTCAAATTTTGGCATTTTGTGATTTTTTTTTTTTTTTTTTAAATACTTAATTTACTTTGATCTTGACTTAACAATAACTTCATGTACACGAAGTCGGGTAGTACAATTAGTATCACTATCGAATTGTATGCGTACAATGATCCATACAACATGTGCTGCATGACTTTCGTAGATATTTTGTGCATGGTGACTATTTGTAACCTGACCTTGATCTTGATATTTTCAAACAATCTCAGTTAAGATCATTTGGGATGTGTATCATACCTTTGAGGGTACTTTGGGGTGATCATGGCTGCAATCGAAGGCTTTGGATGAAAAGTATGATCCATAAACTAAAATACCTCGATTTTGACCTTTGACCAGGCCTGACCTGACATGTGACCTCAATTGAAATTGTCGAATATGCTTTAGAATCTTCTCGTTGAGTGCTTTCTTATGCCGCCTTGTGCGTCTCACTGCGATCATTGGTTCGGAAGATAACCAGGGGGCGTTTAACGACCCCCCAGTCAGGGGCGTGTAACGACCCCCCTCCCCCCCTCCAGTCAATGGTGTTCAGATCAGACCCCATTAAATGCCGGGTTAAGTGTGGAACGCATATAAACTTTAACTTTAAATATCTTTCAGTAGGAATGTTTATTTAGAAAATGTGATCAATTTACAATATATTTGGTTTCGTCTGTCGATTTCAAGTAATAACTCCATTTGTGTGAGAAAAGGTCAATATTTCCATTTAATATCACAAGTCGGTATCTTCTACCGTAAGTGCTAGCCAGTGTCATGACCAAGTCGTCGGTACCCTGCTCTCGATACAAGCCGCCGTAATATCCCTTCAAACATCAATATCATGCAACAGAGTTTATTTTAAGCACATACGTATTGCAGCATTGTTATTACACGTCTCTGAGATTGGCCCGCTAATAGATCTGCCATTATATTTTACATATACAATTTGCCCATGCTGTAAAGAGAATAGAAGAGAAGCTCAAAAACCCAATGCGTTAAATTATTTCAATATGTGTAGTGTATACATTCCTAGTGTCCTTGTCAGTTGGTTAACAGGAGTCGAAAATAATAAGTGACAACAAGCTTATTGTAACACTTTTACACCCTGCAAAAGTGTGATGGGGTCAATCCTGGGAGAATGTCTGTCGTGCTGGGATCAATCTTGGTAGGATGTCTGTCGTGCTAGGATCAATCTTGGAAGGATGTTTGCTCTGAACAGACACCTTCAGGGTAGTCGGGGATTCCTCCAGTAGGCTGAATTCGGCGCCATTTAAATCTGCGCCATTCCTTCCTTCCATTTAGACTGATACCGATGCAGCTCTAAGGCAGCTAGTGAAATTAGTGATGCTGAATGTCCCTTGGCTTAGTGAAAGCAGCACCATTTCCCGTAGAGAGCCAACTGGCTGGCAGGTCTCGTGATCACCGCGAAGCAGCATCATGTCATTGGGACAGGTACACTGTGACACTGGTCCCGAGTTATCGAAACGCAGACCTACAACACAAAAGTGAGAGCAGCCGCCGTTATTGTCGTCACAGACGTTGCTGGCTGCCTTGGGCTGGCGGCGAGGGTGCAGCAGGCGGACGCCGCGTCCGCCAGTTACTGCCAGGCGGCGCACGTCAGAGTTGGTGTCGTAGTGTACCGTCCACAGCTGGCCGCTGGAGCGATGAGTCCAGTACGCCCGGCCTTCCAGCACGTCCAGGCCGCCGGCATCTCCCAAAGTTGGATGAGTTATTATCGTCCTTCCTAAGTATTCGGGCTGCAGGTGTATGCGAGTATTATGGTATACGTCCTGGTAGGAGAAAACCAATGCCCGTTTGTCGCGGTCAATCCAGATGACTTGATCCTTTCCCCGGTTTTCATCATCAGACACAGACGTGTCAATAGCGATTTCGGCGATGTCTGATCCAGTAGCGAGACGAGGGTAACATGTGACGCTCCCGCCACGCAGCTTTCCCCACTGCCTGCGCCAATGGGAAGTTCCTTCCTCTGCAAACACCGAGTAGCGCCCTGACCGGTGGACGGCCAGGTCCTGATTTTGACCTTCCCAATTGCCCGCGAACAAGGTCCTGACGAACGAGCCGTTCAGCGCTGCCATTTCCGTACCGATCAAACTGCCATACCGGGGATCCTGGCTAGTTTTCATCCAGAGCAGGTTCCGCTGATGCCAGTCGACAGCCACCTCGACAATCGCCTCGGTATCCGTTGCCGGCTTGACCGTCTGCACATCGGTCACCTCCTCGCCTGGGGTCCAGTCGCCACGGAACAGACTGCCGTCATCCAGCCAGAACAGCTGGAACCGGTCGCCACCTTCCCAGAGGTAATCCACCTTGGTAGCATTGGTGAGGCCGGAGAGGATAGTGTGCACCTGCTCCGTCTGCAGATCCACAGCCTGAAGTGAGTTAGCTCCAGCCACCACGACGTAACCTGGTTGTCGCTTCACACACTCGAGTTGGGCTATTTCGTAGCCCTGCTGACAGAAACAGGTGACGTTCGCTGCTCCGTCCACACTCGTCGGTACACAGATGTCCTGACAGTCCTGGCAGCTGTTGATGACACTTTCGGCGTCTTCTTGGATGTCAGAGATGACATGGACGAAAAACAATGACTGGAACGTAGCCAGTTGTCGAACGGCTTCTCTGCTTACCAAACCCTCTACAGTATCCGTGCCGTTATCACCTTTGACTCTAACCACGCTCAGCGCCTCGTTGTTACCCACGAAAACGACAGCACCAGGAAAATCAACTGCCAGAGGTAGTTGACGGACACGTATCGCTACTTTCTTCATGTTACTGCCGTCGTAATCAACCCTGGTGAACGTCAGCTGTCCACTCTTTCTGGTGACCCAGTAGATATGTCGACCAACGGGATCCACCGCCAGGCCCTTCGGAGATTCGACTGTCACTGGAATGACACGAGCTCCGGATCCATCCAGCCTCACTGACTCAAGACCACTGGCTCCCATGCGGAACAGCAATCGGTTTGTCATGTCGTACGCAGCGAAAGAGCCTCGGAAGTGCACTGGACTAGACTTGCTCAGAATCAGACACTTGTCGAACTGATAACTGCAGACGTAACTGCGCCATATCCCCAATGACGCCGTGGGTATATTGTGATCCAGTGTCGTCAGGTGCCAGGTGTGTGCGGCCCGGTCGAACGCAACCGCCCTCAGCTTCTCCATGGCCAGCCAGCGAGGCATGTTCAGTTTCCAGGCTACAGTCGGATAACCCAGCTTATAGCATTGCACTACGCAGGGATACCAGCTGCTGTTAAACTCGTCGGCATATTTCCGATTTGGATCCCCTTCAACCCAGCAGACAGTGTCCTCCTGGGGATCAGTCGTGGGCGTGACGTGACGATGCTGCACAAGCTCATTAAGTGTTCTTGTGTCATCCCGATTGACACTCAGCCCAGAATCAGAGACGAGCAGGTGCTGCAGCTTGCCAGGGAAGACAGCTATGATGCCGGAGTAGGTGGCGGTGACGACTGGAGAGGTGACCACCAGAGCCACAAGCAGCCCCGCTAACTTCACCATCGTTGACCGCGTCCTGCACTCGGCAGATAAGAGAAGTCTGAACGGGTTGAACCGAAGACGAGGTGTGCGACGGGGCGGTATCGGCACCACTGACAGCCGCGGCTGCTGCCGCGCTACTAACGAGGGACCGGCTCGCTGTTGAACACGCTCCGAATAAACATACCGATGCTGGTAGCCTTGAGTCTTTCACTATAAATGTCAAGGGCTCAATGCACATACACTAACTTGTGCAAAGTTGCAGCCACCAAACTCAGCTTGTTTCAGCTGGGCGAGCTAGATATCCGCCAGCCTGGTATGTATATCAAATATACTTGCTCTCAAAATTAAGAAATGTGTTACATAGTCACGTAAGATAAGTTGAAACAAATAATTCGTGATCATGACAAATCATTGCGATAAGTAGGTAGTTAAACGTATTTTGAAATAGGCGGCCCTTTCATTGTGTTTTAGATGGAATGAAACCAGCATTCTTGCTCTCATTCCTAGCAACGCTGAGCTGGAAGTTTAGTATAATAAATGATTATATTTACTTTGCTTGATCAACATTTTTCACGGCATTTGTTTCCCCCTGAACACTCGCAACGTAGGGGATCAGCGGCAATTTTGAGCTGACGGGGATTGTATACCCGACCCCTAAGATCTCGAAAACCAAGCAATAGAGCGACAAGCGGAAAAGCGTTAGCTAGCTAAAGGTTAATCCTCTGGAAAGTACTTTTGTAATTTTTAGGTCAGGTCATGATTGAACTCACCAGAGGTCACCGAAGGTCAAATTTTGGCCATACATATATGGATGTCCTTTTACAGAACCTGCTATATCTTGAGACTAAAAGAGGTAGCCACACGCAGAAAGGGCGTTTGTAGGATAACTGAATTTTCTGTCATTGATTCATCAGGTTTGACCTCAGTCCTCAGGTCAATAGTTAGGTAAGCAGAGGTCATTCAACTTTCCAAACAAGATTAAAAAACGTCAAATCGTTTAACACGCGCACGGGATAGGGGTATGCCACTAACGCGCACTGGAGAGGGGCACAAAAGTGCCCCCCCCCCTGCAGGGCCTATTTTAAGGGAAAACCACAGGGGGGTTTTTCACTAAGATCCAAACATAGCACACAAAGGCAAAAAGACGTAAGCATGACCTTGATGGAAAATTCTAGTTACCGTGTTGGCATCGACCCAGAGCCCCAAAACGACTGGAAGCGGACGAAAATTAAACTTTCCTAATTAAAAAAACAACATTTTCACAAACCAACGGTTATACTTTTAAAAAAATGTCACGAAATAAAATGTTACGTATTCCTCAACTTATCCCATGGTTGTGGCAATTTGATCCAAATCGTGGGGCAAGTTGTGCAATTTGGGCATGCAGAGCATGAAGAGACCGAAGGAACTTAAGGTTTATTACTCTAATTCCTTAGGTATGCAATATACATACATACAATGGCTTCGCCAGGATTTTTAGGCTGGGGGGGGGGCAAATCTATGTGACAGACGTTAACGCGCGCAATAACGGGGGATGGAAGGTCCCCCTTAGGTTTTTCAGAAATAGCGGAAAACGACGGCATTTCGCGCCGCCATTTTTGGCACAACTGTTTCCCTGTCAATTGCCCAAATCCTGTTCAATGTTTGACCTCGGGTCTCCTCAGGTCAGGTCACTAGGTCAAGTCTAGTGATCCTACCTCCAAAAATGTAAAGTCGTGCCGCAGCCAGACTGTTTGACCGATCAGTTGGAAGCTCACAGGATTTAATTAGGTCATAAATACATACAATTCTGCTATTTCGGATGATTTTTATATCGGTGATCTTAGGTGAAATCGATTTTGTGACCACCCAATTATAAGTCATTTGGGAAACATGAAAGTGCATATAAATCAACAGGAAATGGCCAAATGTGCCCAATTTTTAACAGTCTCACGAACCTTTTGCTAAGTAGTAAATACAATGTAACATTTTTGCCCTGCGACTCTCATGAGCTCGCAGGACCAAGATGTCATGCGTAATTTTTATTCCATAACTTTTTTACCGAATCAATATAAAGCAATGTGATGTTTACCATTGTGTTTGACTTGTAGAGACACATCGTTTAATGTGAAATGCGACCTTGACTTGACCTTGACCTGTTCTCGGATCAGGTCAGGCGTAGGCTATCTTTCCCTCATACTTGTCGTCTTTTTCACCTTCCCTAAATAATACAATTGACGGAAAAAACAATTGGGAACCGGCCAAATATTGACGGGGATCACTGT
>JARFNR010373854.1:0-10368 GCA_030323935.1 Semibalanus cariosus
CACGATGCGCACGATGCGGGAAGAAAAAATCAACTGTTGAAATTTAACTATGTATTTGAATAGGCGCCTGCAGGCACCCGCATACACTTCGCGCAGCTGCGTGAAGACTGTGTTTCAGCCTTAAACGCATTTCCAGAAGAAATAATGTGCCTTTGTAAGCACAAGATAATGATTATTTGGAGTGAGCTTATTTATGACATTATAAAGCTGAATATGTTTTGCGCTGATCATGCCAACTCAATTGACTGATGAAAAAACAAAGCCTTCATATATTTTCCCCAAGTAACACATTAGGATCAGTATTTTTGTGTACTGGAATTTTGGTAAACGAATGTCATTCATATTCTCGAGTGTCCCTAGTCAGCCCTGGCGGTCCGTACTCATCTTTGTGTCCCTACTGAGCTCTAGTCGCCCCTACTCTAGCCGCCCCTACTGTGCTCTAACCGCTTCTACTGAGCTCTAGCCGCCTCTACTGTGCTCGCTCTAACCGCCCCTACTGTGCCCTAATCTAACCGCCCCCTACTGTGCTCTAACCACCCCTACTGTGCCCTAACCGCCCCTGCTGTGCTCTAACCGCCCCTACTGTGCCCTAACCTAACCACCCCCTACCGTGCCCTAACCGCCCCTACTGTGCCCTAATCCCTAACCGCCCCCTACTACTATGCCCTAACCGCCCCTACTGTGCTCTGACCTCTAATCGCCCCTTATGTGCTCTAACCGCCCCTACTGTGCCCTAATCGCCCTGACTGTGCCCTAACCGCCCCTACTGTACTCTAACCGCCCCTCCCTGTCTCTGCGCCGCAGTATGTTGCTGCTGCTGGCTATGGCTGGTTTGACCGCCGCTCAGTACCGTTTGGGCGCACCACCTCCGCCTCCCCTTCGCCAGGTAAGCGCACACTAACGCCGCGTCACAATACTTATACCACGGTCAGACAACGTTCCCCTGCGCCCCAGACGCGTTCCCGTCGCTGCAGGTGGGTACAGGTAAACCTCTGCTGCCACGTGGCAAGCCCAGCAGTGCTGCTGCATATCGCACACCCTAAACTTATAATGTCTTTACTGTACAGGACATCAGCACTAGCAATAGTTTGTCAATAGTTTTTTTGTGCTTTGGCTTACGTATGTTTCCTTGTGCTTGTTTTTGTGCTGCTTTGTGCTTTCGTGCGCCGCTGTAAAATGCAATGTTTCGATTGCTTTCTTCGCTGAGGCGAAATCGCTTTCAGCAATTTCGTCACAGGAAAACTTGTAAGCGCCGTGTGTGTCTCTACCAGCCATCCTCTGCTGATATTTGTTGCTGATTTGTGGCGCAGCTCCCATGCTGGGTTTAATCTATTTTCGCCCCTTTTACGGTGTTTGGCGGCATGCGCAATATGTCTTGTGTCTTGTGGCTTATGCTTGAGTAAGAGTGTCTCTTGATACGTGCCCTGGATAACATCTGCGAATTATGCACACTGGTGGTAGAAGGCTCGTCTTCCACTCTGATCTCGATTCTTATGACAGTTAAAAGCAAAGCTGCTTGGTAGGATAGTACGGCGGTGAAGTACGTTATTTCCAAATAGCACGGCCTTGGGTCTTCAAGGCAATATGCCATGAAAATGACACCTGACCAATGGCCATACGGCGGCCTGTAGTTCGCCATGATAACTTGCTACTTTCCAGCTCATAAACGAATCATGTCGAGCCATAAATTTGTCCACAGATAACAGGAGACCTGGATTTGTCACGAAAATCAGGCCACTGCAGTAAAGGGCCGAAAATTGTATGCTAGAATCGCAAAATCGCGAAACATGGATGCCATCCCAGGTCGATATATCGGCAACCATAAGAGTATGATTGGCAAGCGACAAACACAGACGTGTAGAGCAATTAACAGGCTGGCGTATGCAATGTGGGTCGGCGAGTAGCGCGTGGTGCGTGCAAAGTTAATGGCTACACAAACGCAAATTAATGATTTTATGACTGTTTTCACGATTAAAATTAGCGCTCCGAACCTATGGGACAAGAAGAGATGAAATAAACGTAATTGTGAAGAAAAATGTACCGTCTCTATAATGCATGTGAAACTGAAGGTTTCATATCAATATTTCAGTGCTAAAATCCGCCTGTAATATAAGCATTGACTATTTTAGAATATTTGTATGATTACACCGCCATACCATCAAAACCGGAGGGCGTTAAACGATACAAAATTATACAGCTGTAAATCACAATCAATTCTGACCAATATCCACCCAAAATGTATTCATATTTACAAACATGAAAGTTATAACAGTTTCATTAAAACTCTGTTATACCAATTTTGGTCGGCATAATTTACGTCGGCAAAGCTTTCAATAGCCGCATTAAATTAAATATTTTATAGCATTAAAGTTTATAAATTATAGCATTAAATTTTTGGCCCCTTACTGCAGTGGCCTGATTTTCGTGTCAAATCCAGGTCTCCTGTGATCTGTGATTCTCCAGAACAAGATGCAGTACGTTGCTATGCTTCGGACTTCATGTTATGGCTCTGAGGAAGCATCCGTAAAGTAAACGAAGACAAACATATTTAATTTTATTTTTATTCAGGTAGATGGTAGTGTGCCGTTTATTCCAATATAAGCTATAGTAAGCTGCAGTAACGAAGCACACACAGTTCAAAGTCAAGGTATGTAGCTGTTCATAAAAAATGTCAATATTTATATTTGATAGGACGGAAGAAAAACCGGCCGAAGTGCTTACAGAAATTTGGAGAATACTGCCCTGGCCAGTCGAGATGCAATGCCTTCTCGTTTGTGTGCTTATACCATATGAATTACAGTAATAAAACTCAGGCGATTTGTTTATTAAACTTGTTTTAACATTATGTGCACAAATCATTAGCCGTTTTCACGAAGGATTATTGCGCTGAAAAGATTCTGAAAATTTTCTGAAAAGTTTTGGTATAAAAGTATTAGTATAATATATACATTACAAGCAATAAACTATTGATTTAGGCGATATTATCACAATTCAATAGGTATGGAAACATTTATTAAGCTCACAAGTTTATGATACAAAATTGGGACAGTTTAACATATCAAGTTTCAGTCGTTGAGATCTCCAACTGACCTATTAATACTTATCTTGCTTATTACCACCAAACCGCAATGTTGTCAACATATTATATTCTTACCAACATATTACAAAATTATGATGTATATTTCTAGCCAAAAATCGTATGTAAAAGTTGTGTAGTTAAGGAGCGGATCACCGAAACTTTTCAAAACATTGTAAAAAGTTGTAAAAGTTTCGCACAATAATCCTTCGTGAAAACGGCTATCACACATCTCCATGTCACACATGTCAAATAGCGCAGGATATATGCAGTTGCCGCAGCAGATTCAGTCGGCGGCACAAGCAGCGATCAGCCGGCTTAATCGGCACACTGACAATCATATTTGTTTGAATGCATTTTCTTGACAGAATTCGATGTGTATTGCAATTTTGGGTATTGAAACACTTTCGCACACAAAATCGGTCGATAAATCGAGAAACCGATCAAGCAAACCAAAAGGAGTTTGCCAAAATCACCTCCAGTGTACATGTTGATAACCACTTGTGGCGTAGTTTGCACTGCCTCAATTTCATGCTTAATGCTTATGTTTTGTGTGAGGTTGTCCACTTGCATGTCACCTGATCCTATTGTTATTCAAGCTGTTAACTTGCTTGCTGCGCGGCTGGTCACTATGGGCCTGTTCCCGTGACACCTCTAACCTCCTCCAAGCTGCTCCAACTTGCTCCAGTCTGTGCAATAGGATGCGACTGGAGCCAGTTGGAGCCACCTGAAGGAGGTTACAGGCGCCACGGGAACAGACCCCATGAGTGTGTGTACGTTGTTAAGAACGTCTTTGGCAGGGTGCTTCCGACCCGCTCTGGTCGTCCGCTGCGGCCCATCGCCCCATCAAGGACCGGCTTGCGGCGCAGCCCATTTCGTTCCCCGACCGTAGCTATAAGCCGGCTCCTGTTCGCCAGGTAGGTGACGAAGCTCATCACGCTGACAGACTCCTATGAACCACACACGCAACGGCAGCATGACGCTGTTTGATTGGAATTCCCTACTTGGTAAATGTCAAATATAGCTGCTTTTGGTCATTTCCTTTATATTATGCCGGAAAGTAATGCATGCAGTAAGCGCACAGGTGGACTTGAGCTGGTATGTCGTTTTTTGCAAAGAGATATTGGTGTCAATGTTGTCTTCTGTACAAGCTTTTTCTTGCACTATATGAAAATAAATAAAATGTGGTAAAATGGGACATCTTGAGGCCAATTGTTTCTAAGCGCAAATATATTGTATGTTAACGCATCAAAATATGCTTAATCTTGTCTTTCATATATAAACACTGAGTTACTTTAATACATTTGTTTGGTATTTCTATCCTATCGAAAAATGCCCGTTAATGTCACATGAACTCGAAAAGGACCAATGCCTCCATGTGCATTGTGCAATGTGCATTCCGCCTTTGTGTGAAAAATTAGGTGACCCAGAACTGTTAACGCAACATCAGCAGAAGATCCTTGAGATAGCAGAAGGTCCTGAGTCTTTCGTCATCAAGGACCTTCTGCTTGCTGAAATCAACCATGTCAAGCTGCATTTGTGTTTGTTTTTTATCTGTACTATGCAAATATTTCACAAATTGCGTTGCCTGTGTAGCAAACAATCTCAGTCGTAACAGCTAAAATGGCACGATAAAATGCCATAAGTTTTTATTTTCTACTATGAAACACACACACGCATACATCAGCGTCACTTGCACTGGCATATGTCCAATCATTTACGATTATCCGCCATACCCTCCCGGTGGGCAGATCCGTGTGGATCTCACGGTCTCGACCCCCGGTGGTCTCACAGTCTCCAGGTAAACAGATCTGAGGGATTTCACTGTCTCGACCCACGGTCTCAGTCTCCCGGTTAATAGATCCGAGGGGATCTCACGGTCTCAGCCCCCGGTCTCACAGTCTCCCGGATAACAGATCCGTGGGGATCTCACGGTCTCAGCCCCCGGTCTCACACTCAGTCTCCCGGTGGACAGATCCGAGGGGATCTCACAGTCTCAGTCCCCGGTCTCACAGTCCCAGGCCGGGCCTCTCCAGCAATGTGCGGCATGTCCCTCTCAGCAGCCTATCTGTATGTGATCACTGATCAGTGGGACTAGGGACTACAGATCAGTCAGACTATAGGCACTGATCTGTACATCAGTCTTGGCCACGTGTCACCGACCCCGGCGGCAGGGACGGTGCGACTGTGCGATGGAACGTGGCGTGACGGGACAATGGCCTTGGCTGTAACGGCCATGGACATTTTGCTTCCTTTAAATGGATATTGCCACCTCGCGGGCCAATATTCACCTGCAAAATCAGGTTCCCGAAACTCCCCCATTAGATCAAAAATTACATTTACACCACTCAATGTGTGCGCACACATTCGTAAAATTGAAGTCGCCTCATCACTATTTAGAATCACTTATTTGCGGACCATAATTTTCTTTTGAATATTGCAAACTCAACATCACCATTCCGTCAGTGCACTTTAAAACTAAAATGCGTATGCAGTTAATTTATTGTCAACGACCTTAGCCTCTTTCATAATAAAACAGTCAGAATGGCTATGGGCCATTCTGACTGTTTTACTTTGACTGTTTGGCCATTCACGACTTTGGGCCGTATGAGATTTGTGACGTTACCTTATAACACAGATAGACTTTCCATGGTCAAGTCTCGACAAATTCGGACGCTTCGGCTTTGGGCGGGCTACTTGAACACGTAACGGTTGCGCCAATTTGACAGCCAACTGGATGAGAGCAGCCATTATGAATTTAGTGCTTAGCACAGCTGGGACAAACGTTTTGGAGTCAGAAATAAATAAAATGAAATTTGCCGATACATTACTTTAGATGCTGCAGGTGCAAGTTTGAGCATGATCAAACACGATTGTTGATCCCCGCCATTGATTTAAGCTGCTTTTTTAGAAATCCTCCGCCGGAGGTGGCAATATCCCTTTAATCCTTAGACATAGGTATTTTTGTTATCTCACAATATACATTCTTTCTTCATATTGTGGATTTCAATGGTTACAAAAGAGTGTCAGGAAGACATCTGCATGGGCTCATCACCACCTAGTAACTGCCTCATCACTTTCGTCATCACGTCATCACTCTCTCGTCACCATCTCGTAACTCCTGCGTCCCAACCCCATGAATTCCTCGTTACCGTCACTTAACTTATTCGTCACTGCCTCGTCACTCCCTCTTTACCTGTTTCGCTACTGCCCGTCACTCTCTAGTCAATTCCTTGTCATTGCCTCGTCACTGCCTCGTCACTGCCTCGTCACTTCCTCATCACTGCCTCGTCACTGCCTAGTCACTGCCTCGTCACTGCCTCGTCACTGCCTCATCACTGCCTCGTCACTTCCTCGTCACTGCCTCGTCACTGCCTCGTCACTTCCTCGTCACTGCCTCGTCACTGCCTCATCACTGCCTCATCACTGCCTCGTCACTTCCTCGTCACTGCCTCGTCACTGCCTCGTCACTGCCTCGTCACTTCCTCGTCACTGCCTCGTCACTGCCTCGTCACTGCCTCGTCACTGCCTCATTTCTGACTGGCGATACGTGTGACCTTTAGCCGTGTACTGCCGTATCGGCTCGGGTGGACCTGGTCTCGGGTGTCAGTAACCAGGTCAGCGGCGCCGTGTTCTTCTACCAGGAGTGTCCCGACCACCCAGTCATGATCACAGGTGGGTTGTGTTCGTCTACCAGGAGTGTCCCGACCTCCCCGTCATGGTCACAGGTGGGTTGTGTTCTATCAGGAGTGTCTCCGGGAGCGACCTCCCCGTTATGGTCACAGGTGGGTTGTGTTCTACCAGGAGTGTCCCGACCAACCTGTCATGGTCACAGGTTGGTTGTGTTCTACCAGGAGTGTACCGACCTGCCCGTCATGGTCACAGGTGGGTTGTGTTCTTCTACCAGGAGTGTCCTGATCTCCCCGTCATGGTCACAGGTGGGCGTACTGTGTCTCATGCACCGGGTGTCATGGTTCCAGCACCAATAGATGTTCAGTGAGATTGACGATACGCTTATATGCAATGGCTGTGGTGTTCCTGTGTGGTTAAAACAAGTTATGAGCGAATATAACTCCTTGCCATTATGCAGACTTCATTTATCTTTTTTACGTTGTTTATGCTTGCAATCTATATTAAAATCGCATCGAGCTAGTTGAAATGGAGCAATGGATGGTATGGCATTTTAAATTTAGCGAATAGCAAAGAGTCACTGCGTTCAGAAGCGTAAGGCACCACATAACAATAACCTGTGAAAGAGTACATTGCAACATCATGCTGCTTTGGTTTTGCGCTGCTGCAGTTATGGTACCCCACCCTCTGACATTTCCTTTTGCCGTGTTGCAGGACGTATCTCAGGTCTGTCGCCGGGTAAACATGGTTTCCACGTGCACGAGCACCCCAACTTGACCGACCAGTGCAAGGGCGCTGGCGGACACTTTAACCCGTTCAATGTAAGCTGATGACTCAAGAGCTGGGCTTAATACCGGGAACCGTATATGTAATATGATTGGTAGTTTGTTAAATACCATAAGAATAGCTATTCGATTAGGCATCAAACGATTTTTGCGCATCCTTAACAAAGTTAGTCTGACAAACGTGTGTAGAGATGTGGCTAACCCCTGCGATATGCCAGGCTTTTAGACCACATTGCGTTGCAAGTATTTGATTTGATGATCCAAGGAAGCTTGAGTGTCATTTAAAGACATCTATTCGGTGTAAGCAAGTAGGTAATGTTATTTCAGCTTTCTTTCATTTTCACTTTGCTCTTTCTAATTGTGATAGTTGCTATCTGTGTATTTGAGGCTTCCAGTTATATAAATTTTTAAAAACATTGCTAGGAAAACTGTTTGTTAGACATTGTGTATCATCAATTTTTCTGACGTGCTCTTGCCCGACGCGCCAGTAAGATATGTACCAGCCAGCAACTCTTTAGAGGCGCACCTCAGCCCCTGTCCGCCGTCCTGACCTGACTTGACCCAACAGAGCAATCACGGCGCGCAGACCAACGGCATTGATAAGCGTCACGTCGGCGACCTGGGCAACATCGAGGCCGACTACCAGGGCGTCGCCGAGCTCAACCTCGTGGACGACATCATCAGCCTGTTCCCGGGAGATGCCGACATCTTCCGCCGGTGAGTGGTCGTCGAACGACGCGGTCAGCTGATCACGGAGGCGTCACTGGCAGGGGCGTAGTTTCCTATTCAGTTGAGGGGGCTTCAGCCCCCCCCCCAACTTGGACGAGGAAGTGGGTCAAATCCGGGGACAAATCTGTATTTTGTGTAGATTTTGATGGTGCTTTAAGCTATTTTTCCCAGCTCAGCCCCAACTTTTCTGGAGAAGCTACGCCCCTGGTCACCGGTCCGCCTACCACGAACAAGAGGAGCCCGATGGCGTAGCCTTATGATTTGGAAGTGATTGCAAGCCATACTGGCCAAGAATGTATACACCATATTTAATTTGGTGAAGTCTCAAATCAGAGCGGGAATGACCTTTAGCACTCAACACGAACAATTCCTCAGATTTCCTCCTACATCAGTGACCTTCTTGGTGCTATAGCTGACATTTGCTTTTGCGAGATGCTGATAGTTGTGAGCTGTTGTTGCCTGTTGGCTGATGTCAGCCCTGTGTAATGACCGGACCTTGCCTGACTTCAGGTCGATTGTGGTGCACTCAGGACGGGATGACGTCGGTCTGGGAGGCGACGCGGGCAGCATCAAGACTGGCAACGCCGGTATGCGCCTAGCATGTGGCATTATCGCCCCCAACAACTCGCCGCGCTGCTCGTAACGTCACCGCCAGCTGACTGCGCCAATCAGCAGCCGCGCTCTTCTCGCCCCCTGCGCTGATTGGCTGAAGCGTCCCAGTTTGACGCAATGGGAGTGTGTTTGTGAGTTGTTTGTGAGGGAGTATCGAGTGCTGGGCATGTAGCTCAAATGCAGTTTGCTAAAATCTCACGTTTTGTTCCTCTCGTCTACCATATGGCAATAAAGAAGCCAAGATGTTTTACCTTCAAAGAGGATGTTCAACCAGCCAACAAAATACTAGTGTTCGTTGTCACGTGTTCATTGTGAAAAGCATGAGTGGAGAAAATGAAGCGGCCAATGCCTAACTTTAAGAATTGCCGAAAAGTCAACCAATTACAACTTGTTGCGTTGTTCACTGACAAACGTCGGCCGTGGTCAGTTCAACAGTGGTGCCTGATTACATTTTACTGTGAACATCGTATGATAAATATACATTTCGAACATTCATCTCTAATGTCGAAACAAATTTATGTTTTCACTGTCGTGTGTATTTTTTTAGTCTGCAAGCAATGTTTATGTGTGCTGCTTCTTATAAGTCTCATTTTTATTTGTACACTGTTCAATTTGCGTGAAGATATGTTTTTAGACTGATCCAACACAATTTCTGTCATACCTAAAATACCAATGCCAAAAAACTAGGTCATATAGTGGCAGTTAACCTGCGAGTCACTGGGAGGGGCTTTTTTAGCCCCCCCCCCCTGAGGAATATCTATAATATCTCACGAAATAATGCAGATATCAACGCCAAACTTCTAGTACCTATCCGGGCAACCTTTTTTCACCTTTTGCTGCAAATTTTCAAATTCGTCAAAAAATGAGATATAGATAAGTTAGTGACGTCACTACACACGATTTTGACACAAAAATCAGTTAAACTTTAAGAGACCGTACAAATGTCATGTAGTACACAAAACGGAATCTGAAAACGCGAGAAGATAGAAAATGTCAAGGGCTACAACATGGCAGTCTCAGATTTTTGAAAAAGTTGTTTTTGACCCCAAAATAATAAAAAAATTAAAAAATGACAAATCACAACTTTTAAAGATATTTAAAAAACCGTAAGATATGTCAAAGAAATATACATAGTCAACTACCATACTAAATTTCAAAATGATATCTCTATTTTTGACTGAGTGATGACATCTAAGGTATAGGTAACTCATGACGTCAAATTTTGAAATGTCTTTTTTGACTTTTTTGACCAGAAACAGACAAATAAATGGCAGCACTGTAGACAAAACTGGCCCAGAAAAATGTATTTAATAATTATATTTATCAATTAAAAATTTTGACGTTTTGTGACTTGAATTTGACCTTTGCTTGACCTTAACTTCACGTACATTAAGTCAGGTGATAAAATGAGTATCAATGTCAAGTCCTACACGTAAAATAGTATATACAACATGTGTTACATGACTTTCGTATACTTTTTTGGCATAGTGACCTTATGTGACCTGACTTTGACCTTGACCTTTTGCCAACAATCCC
>JARFNR010374187.1:0-10359 GCA_030323935.1 Semibalanus cariosus
TAGTAGCGAAAGCCTCTCTGGCGAATACCGATAATTTTGTGATTCCATACTGATCTTGGCGAATTTGGAATATCTCAACAACTAGAGTGAATCTGGAGAAATGAAGTAATGGCTAAATTCAGAAAAATATGTTCTTTTGACCAGTGTCAACAACTCCACATGAGCGATGTGAGTAGGCACACTCCCTTTGAACAGTATAAGAAATTGTACCGATACCGTAGTAAGAACATAAAAGGCCATTCGAAATTATGTCTTGGGTGGAGAAAGACTGTAAAACTTCGGTCGATTGAATCATCAGGTAGCGGGAACTTCGCCCGTGCCCCTTCGAAAGCCAATGCAGACGGAGGGAGTAAAGCCACAAAGTGACTTTTACACATTTATCTGCACAGGTCCTCATAACTCACAACAGGCTCAGGATTTTATGTCAAGTTGTGATTCGGTTACACACACAACAAACTTGTATTGACAGCATGTCTTTGGCATCAACAAGTAGTGGCTTGATTGGTATCAGCAATTATTGTATGTTTTACTGCATGGTGCAGATAGTACCCGCAGCCCGTATAACTGCCGCCACAGATGATATCTGCCGCCGACTGACAGCAGAATGAGCGCTTGACACCACATCCTGTTTGCGGAGCTGTTGTGCCGACACGACGCCTCATTGGCTATGCCCGGCGCGAAATCAAACGCCAACAGTCACGCAAACACACGATCGATCTGCGCTGCAGCCGGCGGCGGAGCGGACAGCAAGCGAAGCAGGCTTTAATTAGGAGCGGCTCTTTAGGAGCGGCCCGCCAAGTTCCCGCCGCCGCCGCCACAATTAAAATCAATTTGCTAGATGGGGAAAAGTTTCGCGCCATTTCCTGTCAGCGAAGTTAGTTAGTAAAACTTACAACTGGAGGCAACGTTACGTGGCACGCGTTTGGATGCGACGTTTACAATTTCTGCCGAATATGCCAACAGGCACAAACACACAATTAGCGTTGAGTGTTCACTCATGTCCCACAAACGAAGAAATGGGGAGAGCAAGCCAGAGGCAGAGAGGGAGAGATGAAAGAGCAAGAGAGTGGCTAGAAAATACATAATGCATTTCCAGCCATGAAGGGATGTCGGCAGCGAGTATCTTTTTAGAAACCGCAAAACGATAGTGTTGATAAAAGGTCCTGATTTTACCATTACCGAAAGGGAACCTCTGACCCAAATGTTTTATCTCATCATCGGGATATATAAAACTCATTAGCAGTTGCCTGGTTGACTAGACCTTAGTTAACAACGACTGGAGCCTAAGTTCTGGATGTGGTTTGGATGTGGCAAGCGTGATCGAAGATTCACAGATAATTTGGAGTTTTCCCAGCCCTTGACATTCATTTCGAACTTGCATTAAGGCAACCGCATTCAAGATAACATCAAACATGTCAGATTCCCGTCAATCTTTTTAGAACGAGATGGCCTACAGTGGTTTGACAAGAAGCTTCCAGTGTAAATCAAACGTATGGTTGAATGCGGCAATCTTTTGGCATTATCATGTAGGGCTGCTTGTTACCGATCATGACTACAACCAGCCCCCGTCAAATGTTTGACATCCCTAAGTGATGACGTCACTAAAGTCATGGTCCGTGGCCTTTAAACACATGAGCCAACGGGGAATTGCGGTATTTTGAGATGGCCCCTTGAAGATCCTACTGAAAAAATGTTGGCTTGCCGTACCATTATGGATTGGTGGAGATGTGCTGATTAAAAAAAACGGGTCAGTTTGGTCATACAGCCTCATTCGTAAAACCTTGGTCATGCATACAGCATAGTACACCCATTAGGCATTAGTATCAGTGACGTCATGATCTGCCTAACCTTATGTTCTAGTAACCTTGACTACAACTACGAAAAGGTGATTCAGACCAAGTTATATATAACATAACATTCAGACCGTCCGCTTGTGTTCTACCGAGTATCGCCCCATCATATTCATCACTAGCACCGTCACGACTATTACGCTAACGGAGCACTGCCTGCCAGCCCAACGTCTATTAAACGCACTACGCCGCCTATTAAGTCACATTCGATGATTGAGTCCGAGGCTTTTTAACTGGACGTGAAATGCAACTCGTCGACAGCGTCATATTGATGACTATCCCACTATACGTGACTGACGATAGCATAGAGCTGCAAGAATGGAAGAACGGAAGACGCTCAGTGACATTCTTCTTATGATTTGCATGAGATCCAGCCAGGTTCGATATCATGTCAAAACTCATGGCAACACCTACCACGAAAACATTTTGCTGTACAGCGTGTAACAAAAACATATTTAACTTTTATGTTGATCGCATGCACATTTCGATTCTAACCGATAAGGTTGAGCGATAAAAACCCGAGTCGATGTCTACTGTTATTCGGAGATGTATTGGTTTGATATAGAAATCGTGCTGGAAAATGGCTGTAAATACTGATAGTGTGTCGCTATTAGCCAGCGTAATGTTCGATACTGGCACGCAGGGCTGCGGAGTCGATCGGCTTTCAGGTGACTCCGGCTCCGACTCCAACTCTGACCCTCCGGAGTCGACTCCGACTCCGACTCCGACTCCGAGATCGACTCCAACCTCATATTAGTTGAAGCTATTGTCAAAAGGCTGAAGAAGTAACTAAGCATAGCACAAATTATCCCGTTTCAAGATTGGAGATAATTTAATAGAAAATATAGCAGCTTAATGAAATGGATGGACATCGTATGACCTTAGCATTCGATTTTATAGTTCTTGAAGTTCAAAAATCCCAAAGCTACCATCCACATGAGTATTAAAAGCAATACTTAAATGATATAGTTAAGGAATGAGACCTTTAACTGGCCTGAGTAGGCTATACACCAATTTTTGAACTTATTTTTAACAAACTGATTCCTCGTGATCGTTGCTTAACCCACTATTGACTGGGAGGGGGGACGGATATCGCCCTCGGAAAAGCTTTCACAATAGCTCAAAAACTAAAAGAGCTATCAACAAAAGACTTTGGATACCTTCTCATATATCAATTGGATATCTTATGTGCAATAACAAAGCAATTTAGTCGAACATTTTTTTAGATATAGCGAAGTTGGTGACGTCACTACACACGAGTTTGTCCGCAAAATCGGCTTAACTTTAACAGATCGTATACCGTCCATATTTTGAAAACAATACAATCAAAAAATGTTAAAAGATAGTAAATGGCAAGGGCTACAAAATGTCTGTCTCGGATTTTGGAACTTTCCGTTTTTAGCCCCCAAAAAGGATATTTTTTTTCTCTCTCGAAAAGGTGCCCATAAAATCAAAACTGTCGAACACCTTTAATGAAACAAATCGATATCAGAGAGTACCATATGGGCAATTCCCAAACCAAATTTCAAAACAGTATCAGTATTTTTGACTGATGTATGACTCCTAAAGTACCTATGAGTAATTCATGACGTATTTTTTATGGGATTTTCGTTTTTATTGGCTAGCTACCAACAAATAAACGTAACCACTGCATTTCGGAGGCGACACTGGTCCAGAAACATGCCTTTTTATTTATATTGATAAATTTCAAACTTTGACCTTACCTATGTGACGTGACCTTGACCTGAGCTTCACATCAACTTAACTTAAATGAGGTCAGGTGGTAAAATGACTATCACTATCGAATTACACGTGTAAAATAATCCAACAAGCACGTGCCGTCTGACTTTCGCAGATCTTTTGCGCATAGTGACCTTGTGTGACCTGACCTTGAACTTTGCCAACAAATCTCACTTTAGCTCATGCAGGATGTGTACTATACCCTTGATAGCACTTTGGGTGATAATGGTCGCTTTGACCTCAATTTCAAATTTCGAGTATGCTTTAGATGCACCTCATGAGAGCTTTCGAATACCGCCTTGCACATCTCGTTGCGAGTAATTGGTTCGAAAGATAACCAGGGGAGGGGCGAATATCGCCACCTCCCCCAGTCAATGGCGTTCGGCTGAGATCCCAGTCAATGACGGATCGAATTCTGGCGGTGGCGTTTTGGATCTGCATCCACGACATACCCTAGGTTCTATTTCGCCCACCGTGATATGTCCTACCGGCTACCCCCATGATTGAAAATAATTAATTGGCGAGGTAATCGAACCAATCTAAGTCGAAGGGGAATGATTTCTATAGTAATCGACACGGGTGGCTCACTAAAATGCACCTACAAAAATATCTGCCCATAACTGACAGCCGGAGTCCGAGTCAGCAAAATTTTACCAACTCCGACTTCGACTCCGGCAGAAATCACCGACTCCGACCGACTCCAACTCCGACTCTGACTCCGACTCCGCAGCCCTGCAGTGGCACGCCAACGAGATGAACTTGAACAGCAGCCCGTTTATGGAGCCCGTTATGTGATAAAGGTCCATTCAGCGTGTGATATTGCTGGCTGTTCGTTTTAAGCGATCATACTTCTACATCGGCATCGCTATGGTTGAGTTATATGCAAATCATGTATTGTTTACAACAAACTGGATGACAAGTGTATTACAGTATAAAACAGCACAACGTGTATGTACATGCATGATTTTTCACTTCCAGGAAGACACTAATGGAATGCACATCTCCAGAACAATGAGATATGGCTCGCTGTGAAGTTCACGATGCGCCTAACTGTCTGGGTCTCATCAGCAGTTTCAACACGAACTGCTAATAAATACAGCATCAGTTGACAGGTGTGCTTCATACCAACACACCAGATGCGAATACTGTAGCAGACTCTCCGACGAGCAAAGCTGACGAGGAGACATCAAGACATACAGAGCTCTTTTGTCAACAATCGTACACAGATATCGATGGAACACCCAGTGGACAACACATTACAGCTGAAGGAACCATGATCTTCAGCCCACATCGAGACACAGACTGCCAGAGGTGGGGCGAGACGCCCGAAACTCGGCCAACACTTGATACAAGTTACACGGGGCGCTCAGACCAAGCGTCGTCATCAGTTACCGTCAAAGTATGCAAAGCACGCCATTCCGAACGCCTTCTCGGCCATTAACCCTCGCCCTAGTGGGGTCGTTTTGACCCTCTGAGGTTTTTCTGGTCTAGCGGAAAAATGGCGGCACGCAGCGCCGCCAAATTTGGTACAGCTATTTGGGCATCAATTATCCACACTTTGTCAGAGTTTTGACTTCAGGTCATCTCAGGTCAGGTCACCAGGTCACGTCAAGTGATCTTACCTTCCAAAATGTTTGTGATCGTGCCAAAGCCTCAGTCTTTGTCCGAGATATTTTAAACTTGCAGGATTTCATAAGGTCATAAGTACCTGCAATTCGTGTATCTCGTTTTTTTGCATCGGTGACCTAAGGTAAGGTCAATTTCCTGACCTCCCCATTATAAGTGAACGGGAAAATACACAAATGCTTCCTTTTCAGAGAATATGCATTGGATCAGGCTAATTCTTTCAGAATAATGTTATTTTAGCTCATTCTTGATGACCCAGGTGCAATTACTGCTTAGTGACCTCTGCAAGGTCATTTGAGGTCATCTAAGGTCATCGGCGATGTTTTGCTAGTAACTCTTGATATAATAAAGATATAAACGAGCGGATGACACCACTGTGTTGTCTCATCGAGCCGCGTCGCCCCATATGAAACATGATCTACCTGGGTCACCAAATAACCTTGACCTGAGGTCAAATTTTGAAGTTGACCTAACCAGGTCACTATTCATATAGTTCACAGCGCCTCGACGAGACAAACACGATGGTGTTAAAAATTATTGCTTTATCTTTATTAGGTAAAAAGTTATTTGCAAAAAAGTGTTACCAAAAATGACATTTTTGACTTTTGATGACCTCTGGAGCCTTAACTATTGACTTGAGCTAAACTTTGAGGACACCATTGCGATTGAATTTTTCAAGAGCCTTCGATTGCTTTTTCCGTTTGTTCCTAGCTTCCTAGCATAGGTCCCGAAATATTTGGGGTTGTTCGAAGCGAAGTCCTAAAACTGGAGATAAAAAATACCTTTGATGACCTCTGGTGACCTCAATATGAACCTGAGCCAAAAATACTTCAAGTAACTTCGAATGTCCATGTCAAGAACTTCCAAACGATTTTTTCCGGGTCTTTCTAGACCCTTTAGTTTTCGAGTTAGACGGGGGTCATTTTGACCCCCTACCATGGCGAAGTTGTCTCAGAGGCTCACCAGGGCGCGGGTTAAGTCCAAAGCATGATCATTCAACGCCTTCTTGAGTGCATCCAGGATTGATATTAAATTGTGAATCACTTTCGTCTTAATAATCGCCTTAAATAACCTTTAAAAAGAAATATCACTAATTAGTGCATGATTTCCATGCTTACTATCTTCACGCTTTTATTACTACTGACATTCATGTTGATTTTGGCATCCAGCCTGCAGTCAAAACGAATAGTCAAAACAATGCCATCACACAAAGCCGATCCAAATTGCCGAAACGTGCAGCCGTTTTTGTGGATCACGTCGAGTAATAAAGCAGGATATAAAACCGCACCAGAGATTGGCATCGGTAGGTATTTGTGCAGCGTAGGCAGAATACTTTTCAACAGGTCAGGGAACGGACGACGATGGCAATATTTGTGATATGACCGGAGAAGGGCTAAATTTTCCAAGCTGAGACTGGCCGTAGAGAGGGCTTTACTTCAGGATTTCAATAAGTCAAGCCACTGTTGAGTACTGACTAAAGTTATCTGACCAGCATTCACGGCCGAAACGCTAAAAACATCAAGAAAATCATTCGGCAAAAATCCAGTTACATGTGAAAAGAGGTAAAATGGACATGCGATAGCGATTTCATTTATAAGACCCGTCTATTTTTAATCGAAGGAATGATTGTCGATTGCCGGTGTGAAGCGAACCGTTCCGGTTTTACGATACACCTCTCGGACTATAAAAGCAGCCATCTCCCAGCGTTGCACATCGGTAAATATAGCTAGAGGTACACTTACAGATTTTCTACTGCGAACTCAGGGTTAAGATAGTTGTTACTACTCCACAAATGCCAAGGAATGCTTTAGAGAGTTCGGAAGTCCGCGGTATTCTTGTTCTGATGACGTCACGTTTTCCATACGGTAAATTCTGCCCGGAGCTCCCCGGTAGTCCAGCTGGGACAGTGCCCTCCGTTTTAATCTCGACCAGGGCTCGGTTTGAGCACGAGATTGCTCAAGTCCTAGCAAAACGATTCACTCATCACTGGAAAGCATCACCTCTAGCTGGTAGCAGACGTTCGGGATACAGCTTCATTCTGAGAAATTTCATAAAGGATCTCTGCACTGAGTTCTGCTGTTGACAAAGCGTTTTAGATCGGACGACAGCGTTTTAGATTGAAAGTCTGTGCCCAAGTCTACGCAGTGAGAATTGATACTTTGACAGCGGCTCTGATCTGAGAATCAGTTCCATCACATCTCCGAATAGCCGGGGCTATTATAGCAGCCAATCATCTCGATTGCGAGGCAAACGTCTCGAGTCTCTCAAACTGACGGACGTCTATCGCAGTAACAATCCCATCAAACGCAAGGCGAACGGCTCTGGTCGCATCGATTCACTTCTCAAGTTTCCTGCTCATCACAAGACAGCCTCTCCGTCACATCGTCACCAATCGACGTCATCAAATTCCCGTCATCAAATCCACGTCATCAAACCCACGTCATCAAACCCACGTCATCAAACCCACGTCATCAAACCCACGTCATCAAACCCACGTCCTGAAACCAACATCACTGGACCAGCGTCACCACAACGGCGTCACGACAGTTGCAACGTCAGACCCACATCACTCCACACACTTCCTGACACGAGCGTCATCAGACGACCGTTTCGTTCTGGTTGTTGAGCAGGCCACTCCGCGCCGCCGCCGCGTGCGGCCCGACGCTGACCGCCTTGCCGTGGTCTATTGACGCGTAGCTGACTCCTCTAGCGGCGGGGGAGCCGCGCGGCCGACACACCTTGCCCGGGTGGCCGGAGCGAGGCAGCGTCAGCTCCGGGTACGTCACGTCATCCTGCCGGGAAGAGGTCAAAGGTCAGGGTCGGTGGTCAGGCAGGTCACGAATGGAGTGGGGCGATCAGCAGCGGGTGATAATAGATACGGGGAGGGGGGGGGGGGGGGGAGGCGGTGTGTGTGTGTGTGTGTGTGTGTGTGTGTGTGGGGGGGGTCAGTTGCGAGTCAACGCCGACCACGCATTTTGTTTTGTGGCACGCCTCCGTGGGTTGCGGATGTGTTGCTACGCGCTCCGTGTTTTCGCTGAAGTCACGAATGGCAGCCAGTGTAGTTGTGGCTACTTCCAGAGGCAGTGCCACCGTTCAGACCACCTCATTTATGGTAAGGAGACACTTGAATGCAGAACTGTACGCTCCCGGCTTAGGTTCTTGGCACCGGTGTACCTCGCCGGGAGGCTGTGTCCGTGGCCATTACAGAACTGACTCCCGCTCCATATTTCGGTACATTACCACATTACCATCCACATTGGTACCCCACATTACCATCCATTCCTCCATGGTAGACGTGGTAAGCTGCAGCACATCGCAGGCCGCTCCGTATTCCAGGACATTGATCGAGTGCATGTCACATAGTCGGCCCGGGTTTGAGAGCGGGATCGAGCCTTTCTTTTTTTCGTGTCTCCACTGTCGCACGTTCGTGCATCAGCGATTAAACGGACCGCAGTGGCCAGCTGTGAACTGTACTGAACTGAACATAAACTGAACCGAACATGAACCGTGTCGCTAATGTGACAGACACTGTAGGACGCTGTCTCTGGTGAACATGCCGCCGAAGCAGACAGGTGGGTATTAGAATTAGAACAGTGGGTATTAGAACTGACAAGAGGGAGTGGATTGAGCAGTCGGTCAGCAACATAGGCGTGGGAACGCGGGGGGCCGCGGGGACCATGGCCCCCTCACTTTTGTCCATTTTTGTGTGCTAAAATCAACAATTTTACTTCGTTATAAAAATTTAAAAGCAAAACAGATTCGCGAAGACGAAAGGAGCTCAAACCTGCATAGAAATCCCGTGTAGGGGGATTGAGTTCCCCTCAAGACGAGATCGAAGTTTCGCTGCCCCCTCACTTTTTTCACGTTCCTACGCTCCTGGTCAGCAGCATAACAATGTAAGTGATGAACAGCGACAGCGACTGTCAGCGGCAGCTGAATTGGAAGATGCATATGAGTTACTTATCTTGCTAATGAATGCCGTTGGGAGGGGATAACTACCGTCATTTCGTTAATGCCATTGGTGAGATCCCCTCCCTGTTTATCACTATGATGGATACACCCCAAGGGACTGATACTGATCGTCTAATGTTTTTATTCAGACGGAGTGAGTGAGAACGCAAAGCGTTCGAACGAACGTAGTCTTACAGATGGGCCGAAATCCGTCTTCTGCTTGCTTGCTTGCGTGCATGGGCTTCAGGGAAAACTCCCGTTTCACTGCACTGATTATGCAAAAGTATACACTGATCATTTTGTCGTAAATTAACGCATGGTATAGGCTACGTGAAAATATTTAACACAACTAAAGAAACTGTAACCATCCATAAATAAATAAAAACAAAACGGCTGCAGGATAAGCACGTGCGTTGACTTCGAATTCATCTCCGCAACGATCTATGTAGTGAGCATCAGAAACAAAAATAACTGAGAGCCACAGAAAGGTGCAGGTAAGTAATCCTTTAATATTGCAGCAAACAACAATGCCTATCAGTTGCTGGACACAAATGCAATAACTCTCGCTCCGTCTGCTTCATGCCGTGCATGCCATTCTAGTATTAGCCGTTTTTACGAAGGATTTATTCTCCGGGAGCTTTCCCGGGTAATATTTGGGGCGTTTCAGGTAAATGAGTCTATAGCTCGTAAGAGCACGAATTTTCATTTTTTTTTTTGGGGGGGGGGTATCAATTGAAACTTTATGAATTAATGCACTTTTCTGGATGTTCCATTTTATTGATAACACCATAATTTACTTAAAATTAACAATTTCATCTTAAACTAGCTCCGGTGATGCCAGACGGCTGGAGCGGTTTCGGTCGTTTGGTGCGACTCCATCGTGCTCGAATTACCCGAAAGTGCGTGGTTCGGGTATATAGGTCATATTTTGCAACGACATGGTTTTTAGGAACAATAGCTTATTTCAATGAAAACTAGATGAATTAGTCCATTCATGTTTTCAGTCATATTTACTTTTGAACGCAAGGATTAAAGATATTTAGCAATTTCGTTTTGATCATTTGTGCGGAGAAGATGGCCGCCCAGCCGCGTCCCCGTGGTCTTCAGGGCGCGGCTAGTTGTAAGCAGACCTGTGACTGATTCTGATTGAATCATTCTTTTTGATTGAATCATTCTTATTTCACGTGAATCA
>JARFNR010374408.1:0-10346 GCA_030323935.1 Semibalanus cariosus
TACTTCTTGCGAATCGTTGAATGCGTTTATTCAATTCATTTCGGGTGATTTGTGTGCGCATTCGATTTAGCTATATTGTGAACGGACAGGACCTTATTCTTAACTTATTATTGATTAAATTATAAATTGGGGTTAGCTGAATTGTTTCCTTTGGGATTTTGATACAGCGTAATCAAAATCCCAAAGGAAACAATTCAGCTAACCCCAATTTAAAACTTAATCAAGAATATGTTAAGAATAAGGTCCTGTCTGTTCACAATAGGTACAGCTAAATCGAAAAAATCACCCGAAATGAATTGAATAATCGCTATTCAACGATTCGCAAGAAGTATATTTTTCATGCACCAACCACAGACTACAATATCTGGCCCGCTGGGCATTTTCCTCGTGCCTCTGCGCTGGCGGCACCTCTCTAGCAGCCAACACTGCGCCTTCTATTTCAGCCAGCACTGCACCTCATCTCGCAGTGTTATCACACCAGCCGCTGCAGAGCGGAGACGGCGGCTGCGGCGGAGCACAGATCTGACCCGGTATCTCATGGCGGCGTGGTCGGTAGGTACCGTTATACCGCCACGGCGCAACAATCGTCGCCACAGCGGCGCCGTATAATTTGATTGGCTTGCAGGTGCACCGGAACGGGCTGCAGCGATATGGCAGCACTACAGGCGAGAGATACTAGCCGTCTTTCGACTAGAGAGCAACAGCGAGAGACGAAAATTGATGAAAGTTGCCACACGAGAACGAAAAGAACCTATAGAGCTTACGGCTTACGCTACGAAAATCACACATCAAAAGCGTGTGCCTGTCAAAAACTATCTGATCTGCAGTTCTATGGAGCTTTCTAGAAGCAAACACTTAAGCATCGTAGTGTCGCATAGCATGACTTCAAAATTTAATAAATAATATTTCCGTAACTATTACTGAAACTTGCATTCCTGTGCATTCAAATGCTGTACAACTAAAGAAATTAAATATGAATGATAGTAAACGTAAGGAGATGTGGGATATCTAGGCCCCTCGGCGCTCTTTTGGTCCCTACAAGAGTGTGCTAGACCATACCCTAAGCTGCAAGTTAGCAAAGTGGCACAGCTCAGACATTTTCGCACGAACCAGCCTCAACAAGACATTTGACCCGGCTGTTTTTGAAACCCTTCTCACGAGGCAGCTGCTACGCTCTAAGCCCGCTTTCAAGTGCTGTTCTGCTGGTTAAAGGCCACATTGGTTTAGTACCTCGTCAGGCCCGCACACGACGGGAGTCTGTACCCCGCGACCCCATTCAGCGCCCAAAGGTCACCGAAAGGTCATAACCCCCGTCCATTGCCCCGCCGCGCCGCCCATTCGCCCAACGCAAATCAGCAGCGTTCCTGCGAAAGGTCTTGCAGGCCAGGATAATCGGCCCAGGATTATATCTTGTTCAACAGGATAGGCGGCTACAATTGAAGCCAAATGCGTGCTGTGCGCAGGCCCCGCGACGGTAGTAAAATTAGAAGCGCATGCTGCAACTTGGGCGCAACGTGGAGTTTCTGGTATTCGCTTGAGGTCGGTCGTTTCGGCTTCCGAGAGCTTGTTTCTCATGGCGAAATTGGCAGTGCGTGAGAATGCAATTTGACCACTTCCCACGAGTGGTGTCTTTTTCGAGCGCGAGTCGGTACATGTCCCCCTTCGCTCTTGGACAGCGACTTCTTTAATTGCATGATGCTCCGTATTCTTCTAATAGGCGTAACGGAGGCGTCGTCATGCACCGTTAAGGACGGTATGGCGCTCTGTCACACCATAGTTGTGCAAATAATATGCTAATTAAATGCAAATTATGCATTGGGAAAGATTTGGTTGGTGGAATTCCCAGTTTCACGGTTATATTTACTTTTAACGCCTATGTTCACTTTTGAATAGATGCATATTGTCCCTCTGTTAGATGTTTGCCAGATGCAGTTAATAGTCATTGCATGCTAGTTGCCAGGCAGACTCATACCTACGCACTACGCAGCACGCCGTATCACTTAAAGCATCTAATGTCATAAATTAATAACGTACCGACACAATAAGTATCATTCAGTTTCGAAATACGGTGGAAGTTACAGAAATACAAGGCAGTAGGTGGTAGTAACAACATTACTCAACAAAGAGCAGGTGCTAAAATAAATCCCTGCGGGACACCGCGGCTCGACTGAAACAGATACTCCAATCAAAACACAGCTATAGCCTTACTGATCTACCACGCGTCCCCAGGTCAAGTGACGCCGCATTTCTACCGAAACATCTCGTTCGGTTGTACTTAATCACTGGAAGACGGTCGCCAGGCTCAGTCGACTAGCTTTGCTTGGTCGAACAAATACCGAGCGTTCCCGGAAGGCCTGTCGGCCACGTCACCCCCGGGTTCCCAAATAAACCGCCACCGCTCGCTTCAAGGGCGGGCCGACTGAAGAGTTCGCTGAACGGGTGCTGTTTGGGGACTCTGGATAATCTCACCGAGCAGTGACAGAGCCTGGGTAATCGTGACGAAGCGAGACTTCCAGTACGCAGAGCGATGACACTGGCGGCGCCCACCACATCTGGTCGTCAGGTTCTTTCACTACAGACCAGACAACTAACAGCGTGTCCTGACCATCGCATCTTCATGGCTCAGAGTTTCGCACTGTGGCGTGGAATGGCGCAGTGCGCTGTAGAGTGGCGCAGTGCGCTGTAGAGAGGCACAGCGCCGGGAGCCGTTGCCATGCCAACCAGCAGCACGACCGCCGCCGGGGCGTTGCAACATTTCAATTAGCACTGCTCCGACTGTTACTGCACCGTCATTCCGTGGCTTGCCAAGCCTGCCTCCATCGCTTGCCAAGCCTCGGCTCCGAAACGGCCCAATGACTCCCAAAAGGCGTCTTCAGCGGCTGCCGCAACGGCGGAGGCAGTTGTGGCAGCGGCAGTGGCTGCCGCGGAGGGAGCGACCGCAAGTGGTGGCAGCAGTCGAGGTACCGTCAGCGGCTGCAGTGGCGGCGGGAGCGGCCGTGGAGGCACCGTCAGCGACGGCAGGCGACGGGCGGCGGCGGCACTTGCAGCGGGCCTGGCGCGTCGTCATTACCGCACGGCGTGTCTTCATGCTCTGCACGGCCGCACCATTATGCACGGGCTATGATTGGGGGGCGGGGGTCGTTTTACGGGAGGCGTGACGCCAGTTACGGTCGGCACTCCAGCGGCGAGCCACACGAGGAAGTGGATTGAGTCGGGTCTGCAGCAGCCCCAAGCAGCGTCGGCTGTGTCGTTGTCTGTAGCTGTGACGTTGGTAGAGTGGGGATTCAAGTGTGCATTGGTTGTGTACTAAGGCGCAGTGACAACGTAAAGTGGGCATTTCGGTTTCGCCAGTCATTTCAGTTTGTCGACAAAAACGCTTAACATTGACTAAGAACAATTTCAAGCTACAATGTTTGAGTCACAAACCTGTTTTTGTTATTTGATTGTGAAATCAACAAATGGAACAGAATGATGGAATCATGATTTGGATAAAGTGACCATATAGCATACCAAGATACATATCTTGGGATAATTTTCTCGGAAATAGCTGATAAGTTGGCTCATAAAATCTAGCTTGAAATCTCTTCGCATTTGCTGGTGTTGGAATTTCCCGTAACGGTAAGCCGTGTGAGCACGAAGTCAGCCATGGCATACCTAAAACGGCACCTCAACCCTTGGTTGCGTGTCCATTTATTATTAAATTTGACCTTCATGTGCATACCCTTTTATCACAAGCGCCCCTCATTTTCGATGCGTAATCGTTTTAGCCCAGATAAACATATCCTCGCGCGTTGCCCCACAAGGTATAACCCTTTCCGTGACTGCGACTACAGGACAAGCTTTCCTTTTATCTGATTGTTTTTGTAACCCCAATATGAGCCGGCGTCAGTGATGGCCTTGGCGGTTAGCTGGAAATCCGTGAGGCAACACTGCACAGCGGGCGATATCTGCCATCTGTCAATACTTAGTGTCTCAGCATGCTGCTTACTTAGATGCGTGGCCGGTGATGCAACATAAGTTCTCTAGAGATACGAGGCCATGAGGAGGCTCAGGCTTAATTTGTTTCCTTACTCGCAGCACCCAGAGACAAATAGTAAATATGTACAAGGAGGTGGCGAAAGGCTCCTGCGCCATCCAAATGCCGACATCATTGTGGATCGCATCAAGCACACTCCATGACAGATTGTGATGTTATCTTATATGTTCGCCCCAAATTATGGTGTCACCCTCCCCTCGGCTCGAAAGACTTCTTCGAAGCAACGGCGTCGCAGGAAGTTACTAAACAAGGTGAGACCCTTGCCTGACAGAAAGATCATCCATCTCGCCTAAATCCACTTTCCACTAGAAGTTTGACAAGACTCGCATTATCCTTATAAAGACAGGAAATTGCATAGCTGAACCAAAAATAATCCATATGCATGGCTGTTCATCAAGTGAGTTTTGAGCATGAATGCAACAGTGCCGTTTGGGGACGTGCGCTTTTCATATGTACTTCATGAACTACATCGCTTGCCCTTTTGGTTTGTCAAGTAAGCGCGTCTGCTGTCGACGATTTACGTTGAAGTGTTTGTGAGAAAGGCTTTCAACCATTAACTTCCAGGAAGCCTTGATAGAAAATATCCGGGAAGTTTGCAACAAAAATGTCGGCCTCCAGCTAAGGAAAGCTTCGGAGTAGTTAGCATTTTCCGCATGCATTCAGAAAACGGGCGAAGCAAGGAAAAATGAAGCACGCTGGCCGCTTTTGGTAATAATACGATAGCCACGAACCGCTTCTCCAGCGATCCAACAACAAATCGACCCAGGTCACGAAACGCAAATGTGGTTTGAAGGTCACAACTGGTGACCAGGAAAATCAATGCCTGGACCACATTGATCCTGTTGCTGTCTCACGTGTGAATGGCCACAAGAGCCGCATTACGCAAGAACCGGGTCACTACCTTAGACAGGATCTGAGTAATATAGACCATGACAAGATTGGAGTTATCAATTATTTGAGACTGCATGAGATCAGAGACCAATGTTCCCCATGGAAGGTCCAACAATCCTTTGCCTACCGATGCATCCCTTTACATTTATTTTCCGATTCCATCTCCGTCATTCGCCTGTCATTGCGCCCTAACAGAGGTCCAATGATCCTTGGCCCTAACCTCCCCCTCCCTGGCCCATCGCACACACTGACCTTGTCTGTGATGGCCGTTGGTGGTGGGCCCATCATCGCGGTCGATGCCCTCCGGTTGCAGTGCAGGATGACCAGGCAGGACACTCAGCAGCTGGCGGGCGCGCGCCGTAATGAGGTCGCGCGTCTCCAGCATGGAGTACCCACGCGGCGGCTCCTCCATGGGCGGTGGTCCGCGGCGCTCCGGCGGTGAGCGGCTCGGCACGCGCAGGTCACGCGCTACCGAGTTGTCCTCGTGTGGCTCCGGCGACTCGGGGCGCGGCGGACGTTCGCAGCTGGACGGGGGACAGCCCATCGGGGTCATCATCCCCAGGTCGGCGCGCTGCTTCACCTCGCCCAGAGGCTCGTCGTCGGCACGGCCTCCGCGGGCGGCCACCTCGGCTTCATAGCGCTCCTCCCAGTTGCAGTAGCTGGAATGGGGAGATATGGATGTTTAGAGTTTATTCGAAAGCAGGCAGTAGGCGAGTAGCTGGAAAGGGGAGATATGGATGTTTGTGTATATTGGAGAGCAAAAACAGTAGCTGGAACGGGAAAAACGGTCATTCGAGTGTGTTCGGAAGCACGAGAGGCTTTCAGGCTTTGGTGAAGTGCTTATCTTTGTGTGATACAAGTGTTCGGTTCATGGATCTAAAAGCGCTCATATTACCGATGGTCCTTACACTTAAAAACTAGAAATCGAAAAGCCGGCATGCCTAGAAGTATCGCATGAAATGGAAATGCGCAAAACGATACTTCCATAATGTTTCAAATATCCCCGGATATTCCACACCAAGAAAAGAAAGTTTCAGTATAACAAAAGGAATGCTGAGAATTTAGGAATCTGATGATAAACTCTTAATCTTTGACCGTGACGCCAACGATACCAGTCGTATTCCCACTGGACAAACAGTAATGCGCGCCGACACATATATCGTGGTATTAAAGACGATTTTTACGTATCCTTGATTGATTTATCACCATCATTGCACATTCCATCACGCTTAAGACATTATCATGACAGCGATGACGCAGGCAAAAATAACAACGACAGATGTGACGTCATACGATATCACGGTGATGACCTTTGGTGTCTGCCAATATATGGGGACTTAGGTGAAGGCTTTGGCGCAACTAATATGAAGGATTAACTCGGAGAGTCGGAAACCTTAGCTGAACGTTGACCAGCCAGGGGCGCAGCCAGGATTTTGCGACGGGAGGGGGGGCGGGCTAACCGAAGTGGGCCCCTTAGTATTGGCTGATGCCCCCTAAAATAGGAGCAATGCATTTGTTTAGTTCTATTTGAATGTGTTTAGTTCTAGGCTAAATTGGGTTTTATCAGGCCTGAAATGGGCGCTTTCTGGTGTTCTCGATGCACTAATTCCCACTTGCATCAATATTAATTGATAAAATGGTCCTTTCACGGTCCCCGCCAAAGCAGTACCCTCAAGTCGGATTGCTCACAAGCTCGTCGCCCCCTGCAGCAGCTCGTCGTGTGACTACAGCGCGTCTTCGTCAGCGCCAGCGAGTGACTTTGGTCGAGGAGCCAGGCACAAACAGACGTCACGAAACCAGTCTCAAAGCAAAAATGATGAGGCACTTGTCATGTGTCCAGTGCAGCAGGCTCGCCCTCCATAAGCGGACTGGTCACTTGGACTTTGTGCCAGCCAGCACGACATACGACGCGGAGTAAAAATGCAGCAGTTTAAACAGAAACATGTCCAAGTCTTTCCTTTTTGCTCAATATGCTGACTTAAATAGTAAGACCGAGCCCGTGCTACATGCAGTTCTGTCATAATTACATGTTTTAGTAACGTGGCATGCACCATGCCGTCTTCTCATGGCCAAAATGATTTAGGATGAGGAAATGTTAAGGCTGCGCTATTTTCATGTGTTTTATCACACTAATGGTACACCTTAGTCCGTATTCACATGGCTGAACCACATATCGTAACACATTTACAGATGACACATGCAAAACATTCATGCGAGCTAGCACCATACATAGGTCTGTTGAGGGGGGCTGCGGCCGCCACGGCTCCCGCGGCTAAAAGGGCGGAGGTTAATTTGAACAAATTCAGAAACTAGTGGCCGCTAATGGCGTCCGATAGATGGCGCGTGTAACGTTCGCAACGAATAAGCAAATGCATGAAAATGCTGAATGTTTTCCAAAACAACTCAACTACATGAATATCTACCAGTCACTACGAGTTGTCAACTTTGGGCAAACAACCACCAGTGAGCTGCGATGCCAACAAAACAGTGCGCAACCTTTGTCGGACGTGCGCCATTTTTGTCGAAGTTCTTTTGCGGCTGCTCCCGAGTAACCGCAGAAGTCGCAGAAAGAAGGACGTCGCCCCTCCGAACCTGCTCTTTCGAGATTAGCTGACGATTACGCTCCGCCCTTTTTGGCTGCGGGAGCGGCGGCGGCCCCAGCGCCCTGAACACTGAACAGGCCTCAGAGCAAAGCAGTCAAATGGCGTACCTACCTATATCCGCAGCGTTTTTTTTATCGACAAAAATATATTCAAAAGACGTCGCCAATGTCACGAATTACCTGTTGTTGAATCGTTTATCGGAACCCTGGATTCCATTAAGTTTCAAATTCTTGTTTGGTGTTAAAAAATCACCTGACAAAAACAATTCAAACCTCCCTTTCCGAATAAAAAATACGCAAAGCACATGCGTTTCAAGTGAGCGCACCACCGCGTGGGGATGTCATTTGACTGCCTTGCCTATCTCTATCTATCTATGCTGTGCCGCGAGGAGGCGACTGACCGTTTTCGGGGCGGATGCTCGTTGTCGTCGTCCCTCTGAGGGCGGCCCTGCCCTGGCCCGGGACCCGTGTATACGGGCTGCTCAGACAGGCGCACGGGCACCGGCCGCCACGGGCCCGCCCGGCACCTGTCCAGCTCGACCGCCGCACTGCCGGAGGGCCACACAGGGTTAGTACGGCGCGGCGGCAGCAGCGGCGGCAGCGGCAGCGGCACACAGACACAGATAGTTAGTGTGGGCGGCATGGGAGAACAATATAGTGCAGCCCATGGGGAAGCGCCACGAGCGCGGAGCTTTGCAGGATGGGAGGTGATGTATTTGTACAAATGGTGCAAACAGCTTCGCAGCACCTATAGTAGCACAGGTGCAAGCAGCGCAGCGTAAATACAAATGGTACAGCTATGCTGCAATAAGCAATGCAAGCACGGTACCTGCAGCGCAGGCAGTGCAATACACAGGCAGCTTAACATGACACATATATTTACATCACAGTATACAACAACGGATATCATGCACTTAAATAATAAGGCTCCCTGTTTATGTACATACATACATACATACACAGGCATTCCCCATTTAAGCAGAGAACGACACGGAGCCCGCAATGATGGCATGGATATTCAATCACATGCTGAGTGGCTCATGTCAATATGATGTCACAAGAACATGCATCTGTGCAAGCTTGTGAGCATGGCATTTACATGATGCAAACATGGCATTTATGATGGTAATTAACCGCTGTCTTACACTACAAGAAAAGCTTTCTACGAATATATGTACAACACTTAAGTATTAAGCAAACTTACGGGCATATATTTCAAATTAATCGATATTTTGATGTATTATTTATGATTTATTACACCTCAAGTTTAACTGATGGCATATTTGGATGCACCAATTAGGTCCCAAATATATTTAAATGCTGATTTGTATGCAAGCTTTATCCCGCTAAATGTTCCAATGGCGCGTTGGCAGTAACATAGCTATTCCTTGATGTGATGTATGACTCTACCGAGAAGTGCACGTGTCGGGGTGGAGACATCACTGGAATCGGTATTTCTCGGACACATTTTGAGGTGTTTCAAATAAGGCGGGACCCGTTACGCGGAGGACCCTGGACACAAAGACAGCGCGTGTACCGGCCGCCGCAACATCCGTCATTGTCATGTGCTGACTGATAACGCTGAGCCAGTGCCGTTCCAGGACTCTGGAGCGTATCTGCGTGCTATATCGGATTGAACATTAAAGTCGCATCTTCAATAAAAATCATTCAAAGCGAGCTTCGTGGAACACCTGTGGCTCGTTGAATATGTTGGAATAGATTTGCATCGTGAGATGTTACGCGTGGTGAATTCATGATGTCCTTGTTCATTTGTGACTGCTTTAGTGGTGATTGTATTTGGAATGATCGAGAAACGAGAAACATGTGACGAGATCTCATAAACAAGGGAGACGCTGAATGACCTTGAATATGTGTTGATGTAGTCCAATTCGTGCCAAGTATTACCAATTTAATAGTCGTACACCGACAAGCAGACGAAATAAAGCTACTTCGAGTGAAGTACAGCTCGTCAAAGTGATGAAATGCATGGATAATGTGGGAGACACTGGCAGAACTGGTGAGATTATCATTTCGTCAAGATTATCATGACACCTGGCTCTGTTTCTCAGCCTCCCAGATCACGATCTCGGAGAGATTCAGCATATTGTCTTCACGCGGAACGACGACAGCTCCAAAACGAGCAAGCTGTCGTGCTGCATTCAGAATTCAAAGTGGATTCCCCAGGCAAATGTCCGTGAAGTGGACGAGCAGCATTCTCTAATCCTGCCGCCTGGGTTTTACCAGAGGAGGCACCAATACCATGGCGTAGTTATATCACGTGACGTAGCCGAATTGAATGACCATGACAGAGACATGCAGTCCGCATATCCATGTCGTGATTGCCATTCAGGACAAAGATAGACGAGTCTGCATTCAGCATCTAGTACGCCTATCAACTTTGCATATATGGCACGCATGCACCATTTATCACTTTCCGATCATGGACTACACTACTCGGAAGCTAGGCTGCACTCGAACAGTCCGGTTGCTCGCATTCAAGATAGCATTAAGTATGAGCATCTGGCCTTGAAACCGTCAAATGTTAGCGGCACGTGACACGTGAGTTCCAAACAGGCATGAAGCCAGCTGCAAGAAAAAAGTCGCAAAAAGGCGTCGGTCATATGTACGGTCTTGCAAATCATCCGTAGTTCGAAGATGAAACGTAGATGAATAGGAACCTGCCCGATTAAATGTAAGAGGCGGGGAAGGGCGCGAGTTTGATGCGGAGCAGGATAAGGACATAACGGAGCAGCAGAGGGAGAGAGAGAGAGAGAGAGAGAGCGAGCGGGCGAGCGAGAGCGCGCGAGCGCGCGGGAG
>JARFNR010374630.1:0-13224 GCA_030323935.1 Semibalanus cariosus
TTAAGGTGGACACTTCCCTTTAAGGCGCATTGCTGGTACTTTGTAGACGGATTGTAGGAAATGACGCATTGGGTAGCAGGGAAAGCTACAATTCAGGTCTAAAGATGAGTCGTTCAGTGGCAAAAAAAACGTTTTGTATACTTTGCAGCATCTATCAGGTAGATATGATGTTTGATTCACATAGTTCGCAGGTATATCCGGGGGATAATTCAGCTGCAACTTGAACAGAAGCAGTAATATCTCTGTTCAATCGCTCTGTCCTGGCACGATTCCTACGATGCTGTATAAATGAATATATACATAATAAGCCGACTCTTTGACGTCGCTCACTGTTTGATCTAAACTTCTGAAAATGGAGAATATGACCCTCTGACCAGTCCACTTCTCTGTCACAAAAAGTGGCGTAAATGTGCTCCTTTGTTTGCAGCGATTCGTTCTGGATTTATAGTATTTGTGTCGATGTTGTTCCGTTCTGTTTCTCCTCTCGACACCATAAGTCACATGGGAGTGAGCTGACGGCTAAATGGCCTAATGTCGGACACTAAATAACGCAGGCCGTACTACAGGTGCAATATACACCGATCGTATATTGACGATCTGTGATCTGTAACCGAAACACCTCTGTAAATCTCACCACTGCACATTTATTGATTACCAATTTTATTATTCATAGACCAGCTTCGTATCAAAACTCTCGATCACAAAACGGTAGACTACATTAGATAATCAGAAGCACGTTAATCACCACCTTCACGGGATGTCCAGTTTCCTGTCTACCCAGAAATGACCTCTAATTACCAAGTGCGAGTGGAGGCGCTCCTGCTCCTAATCCTCCGTCGTTTTACACCAGCCGTTTTCAAATCCAGCGCGCGCAGTGGCAGCTGCAGCCACCGCCGCAGAAATGTTGAACAGATTGTTAAACGCAGCCACGGCTACAATAAAGTCAAATTATTTCTGTAACGGCCGCTTCAGAATAAATCTCTCACTTCCTGCCACGCGCCCTGATTTCCCGGGGGCGAACTCCCCCCCCCTCCTCCGTGGGAGGGGGGAGCGTGGCGACAGATGTACTGCGCGCGTGGCAGATGTCAGCATCACATCTATAGGCTGAGCCCTCAGGCGACGCCTCGGGCGGTGCGACTTGGCAGCGCGGCGACTCGGACTGTGGGAAGCGGTGACGCAGAGTCAAGTTCACACCCTCCCCTCCCCCCCCTGGGGACGTCAGCTGACAGACGATATGCCCTGAGGCGGTATCAAAGCGGAGGCGGCGGTGGCGAAAAGGTCAGAAGTCAGATAGGTTATCATGTCCGGTAGCTAGAGGTCAGCAGGTGGCTTGGTGAGCTGTGTCAGCTGGCATGGTATTTATGAGGATGATGTGCGAAAATCAATTTAGGATGCCTCGAAGGATGAGTCATGACGGCGTAATGAGCTCAACGGACTTTCTTTTGTCTCTCTGATTCAAAATATAACTGTAGGCCGAGAAGAGACAAACAACACTAAGTTTTACAAAAACGAACATTTAAGTGACAAATGATTGTATATCAACTCATAATCCATACGCAAAAAAATATATCAAAACGTGCAAGACTTGGCAGTATTACAGCCCCATAGCCCTGGAGGCCTTGTGTCATAAGTCAGCGTGAAGTAATAAGTAGTTTCATATATAGCACGGCTTAAGCGTTTTTGTCAGTGGTGCTTAAATAAATGCATACGACACAGAAGTATTATATTCTGAAAAATCAAGTTTGCAACACCATCTGAAAAAATGTCAAGATATTGCATCTACAGTTTGGAAAACTGCAAGATGCCACCCCTTATCCTGTCCTCGCATACTACACATTACATATATTAATTATATTATAAATTACATACACATAAATAAATTAATATATCACAAATATATAAAAAATAAATAAATTATAAAATACATATATTAGCCAGAAAGCTTCCATAAAATTTATGAAAACGTGAAAAAGAAAAATGCTTTCAACTTGCGTGATACGTCCACGCAAACATACACACACATAGAGTGGCATAGAAAACAAATCAACACTCACTTTCTCCTTTCAAATATTTCAAAATTAACGCGCCAGATTCAATCTCACTGCCTGCAAATATCTGAAAGTCACGCATGGGCAGCTTTCGTTCGAAATACGAGCGCGGGTTCACGATGACCTCTCAGATCAGGACTGGCTCGATTATCCCCCTGTCGCCACGGCGCGGGTCGGCCCGGACCGGGGCTGGGTGGGGTGTGGCGGAGGAGGGGGGGGGGGGAGGCGAGCTCCTGTAATTGGGGTGACGGCTGGCGGCTGGGCACGCGAGCAGGCCAGCTGACGCACCGCCAGCTAGCCACCTCCGTCGGAAAGATTCCGCCAGTCGGACGATTCAGGGTGAACAGGGAAGAAGTGGAGTTTGAAAAGACAAGAGGAGTCGAGAGAAGGAAGATTTGAAGAGTGACTCGTCAATACTTGGACTAGTCGATAGTTGTTGACGGAAGAAAGGGTTGATTGGCAGTGGAGGCCGAAGAGAAAGTACTTGTTATCATTCTGCAACAGAAGTGTTTCGAAAGAGCGACCGGCACCAGTGTCTATGGGAGAGCTCGCGACTCAGGTGAGTTTTCAGTGCTGTTTTCCGTGAGCCCGTCACCTATTTCATATTGAATGACTGTGTGCAATGATCCATTTTATTGTGAGTATGGCCGACAATACTTCAGTAAGAGCTTTCTTTACCTAATGGTCCGATTTCTGGAGCAGTTACCTGGAGCTCCAAAGCTTCAATTTGCTATGTATAAAATTATAATTACAATGAAGGTGAGGCTGACCAATAGTTTAGGCAGCTTGTCTAGCTATGTAAGTGGGCAGCTTGCATTGCATTATCCTTCTACTCAAGACAATACAACAGTACTGTATCCTCCTGTCTACTCTGCTAGCTACAACAGAAAACTCTACTGTCGTTTGATATACACTCTACTAAATACTACTACGCCCCACTACGCTACCATCGTCAGTAGGATCTGCCGAAAATGACCTGCCACACTACCTTGTTGTCCACTCCCGGCGAGCGGTCCCATTCCACCGTGATCACACCTCACCGCCCTCTGTTTTCGCTCGTCCTTTAACCGAGCGGCACACCATTTCGAGCGACCCTGACGGTGCCAAAACAGGACGGCCACTTCAGAAGCTCCCGCTCTCCGCGGGGCGGCGGTAATAGGATGGTCGAGCTCTGTTGGCGGCGCTGGCCGGCCGGGACCCCACTGGGACCCCACTGGGACCCAGCAGGATCCGGCGGGGACCCGCTGGGACTCGGTGGTACCCAGTAGGCACGCCAGCTCCGCGGGGCCACTGCGGGGACCCCGTAAGGACCTCTGCGGGGGTTAGTGGTCCTCGCAGGGGGCGGCGGCGGGCCACGATAGGTGTTATGATAGCCGGCAGACCCGGGGTGCCCTGTGAAATATGGCACGTGTTATGGAGACGGTGTCGGCTGCGGAAGGTGTTTGATATGGCCGAATGAGGTCTGCGTCACAGTGAGTTTATGAGCCGCAGACAATTAACTAGTGAAGGTATGCTAAGCTGCGCGTGGGTGCATGGGAACGCGACTGCGCCTATGTGAAGTGAGGCAACTTGAAACATTTTCAGATGTAAATAAGTCTTGGCTTGGCAGGTTCAATGGCCACTGTTCTGGTTTGGTGTACAGCAAATTTACACAACAAAAATAATACTATTCAGTTTACATCATTCTGAGGGATTCTAGCTTAGAATTGTCACACACCAAAAACAAAATTGGAGACTCCGAATTAGCTTTATCAAAATGAGTCCATTTTTAATACCATTCGGTTAAAGACAAAACTTAGTCAGAAGGGCAGTATGTGAAAAAACGTATTTTTAGCTGTATGGAAGATTTATTAAAGATATGCCAACTTTAACACTAGTTTTGCGTTGAGGTACTCCAAGCTACGCAGCCTTAGAAAAATAAGGATGAACCATAAAACATCAATAACATTTGGTGATAACCGATGGTGCTAACAGTATGCGGGAAAATGTTAGCAACGGAGGCGCTAACATTTTCCCGCAAATTACTGACTTTTCTTAACGATAATCATATTCTGAGTCGGCTTAAACTATGATTCAGAAATGAACATAGTACCCACTTTTACAATGTAAAAAGAAGTTACCGAATCTTAGCAAAATGATAGAGCAATTTGTTCCTATCTTGATTTCAAAAGAGCTTTCGATAAAGCCTATATCGATATTCTTTTGAATAAAAACAAAACACAATATGCGGTATGAAAGGATCTCTACAATATATTCGCCTCATACATTAAAAATAGACAAAATGACGGAAATAGCTGATACAGTTTCTAAAAAAATATCACAAAGGGTGTACCACAGGGTTAAATTTTAGGACCTATTCTATTTATAGTTTATATTAATGATATGGCTAATGTAGACAACATTGGTATCTTCTAGCACCTGTTGATCAGCTGGGAGCTTAGAAATCAATAGTGATGCCAGCGATATCCTCATCTTCATCAAGGGATAAACTCAAAGAACCGAATATATTTAATAATATTGCTCAAGTTGTCAAAAGATGATTGAGGCATACCTATAATATTAATATATATGATCATGTTTATTTCTATTGTTCCAGATGGCGTCTGACTTCGGCTGCCTGCGGCTGATTCGCCCGGAGGTATCACGTGACTACCATAACCCGGTCAGCACTGCGTCACGTGATCTGACCTCTGATCGGCGGCACTGCGGTGTCTCTGCTCCAGATGGGCTGCCGTGCTCGCCTCCTCCACCGTACCGGCCGTGCTCGCCTCCCCCGCCGTACCGGCCGTGCTCTCCACCGGCGTACCCGGACAGCACGGTCATGCACTACGCCCACCCTCCGCCGCCGACACCGCATCCCCGGCTGCCATCCCCAGCTCAGAGTCGTTCGTCGCCGCTGCCGACACAGACTGGACGCTGTCAGAAAATCGCCCCGGCGACCGACATCGCCTCGGGCGTTGTGCAGGTCAAGCGGGAAGGCGCGCCTCTGACTCTGGTACGTGTGGCGCCGGCCGCCGCGCCACGCGCCGCCGTGCCGCGCGCCCCTGCGCCACGACCGACGAAAGCGCGCCAGAATGAGGGTCTGCGTCGAAGGCGTCGCCTGGCGGCCAACGCAAGGGAACGACGAAGGATGGATAATCTGAACCACGCGTTTGATCGGCTGAGGAGTGTTCTGCCTTCGATTGGAGACGACAGACAGTTCTCAAAATATGAGACCCTGCAGATGGCTCAGAGTTACATCACAGCTCTGGCTGACCTGCTGGACTGAGCTGAGCTGAGCCGAGCTGAGCCGAGCTGAGCCGAGCTGAGATTAACTGAGCCGTGTTCAGCTGTAAATACGATGTGTAGCGCAGTCAGATGTACTGTGTGAAGAGCTGAAACCCACGATGTGGTGGTTGTTGTGAGGTCAGTGATAGCGTGAAGACCACTGCTTAACTTCAGAGCTGTTTGAGGAAGTCAAATCACACAAAACAGACTTCCTTAGCACCAAGTGAGTGCTGTGAGAAGTTTGTTCGTTATATCCCGCGCCCGAGTTAGCGAGTTAGCACGTGTGTTACCCCCTTGGCGTTAGTCCTCACTGTGTACTCATGCTCAGAGCTTGTTGCGAGTTTCTGTGAGCAGAAAACTGGGAACAACTACGATTCTCAGCTTACTTACGGTAATAGAAGGTCGACAAGCGATCGTCCTGGAGCATAAGGATATAGAGTAAAGCAGGACCGGGTCACTCTATATCTAGAGTGACCTACAGGGATGCTGTGGCATTGTGAACTGTGATTCGCGTAGTGGGGAGACTCGCGCAATATTTATTTTTATCGTATGGCAGGCGTGTGTGTGGGTGGTGTTCCTCCTGATGTATGTCTCCTTCTTGTACACTGTCCTCTGTATCGCTACTGTTGATGCGTGTAAATACATACAAATTAACTACAATAAGTCGTTTTTCTTTGAAGGCCATCTAGCCATAAGCTTGATTTAATTTAACTAAATATGAAGGCATCCAACCCTTTTGGTCAGCGGAGGAATAAGTGAATCAACAAGCTGAAACAAATCACTATAAGTAAATAGTCACTAATCAATAATCATATCGTTGCAGCAAAGAAATGACCACATTCGTTCCACTCTATATATTATTTTATTATTTCCATCATTAAATGAGCTCTACATAACATTGAACTGCTAAGAACATTCACAGACCTTATATGCTACTACTGATAAGCTAGATGCCATACAATAAATTGGGACATGAAACAAGTCTAATAACTATATTCAAGCTCGACATATACGGCGAGACAACAATAGAGCATTTCTAAGTTATTCGACCAGCTCTAGCCAAACGTTCCACCGACCTAACAGCTGAATATGAGTACCCACACCTGCACCCCCTGCTCTACACCCCCTTTTTGAGTGATACCCCTGTTTGCCAACCACAACGCGCCAACCACAGACCACAAAACGTTCTAAAGACGCAATAAGCGGGCCACAACGAGGCCTAAAGACACTGCACGCCCCATGCGTCCCGGCACCACCCATACAAACCTCAAAACTCCGGACCCACCGACACACTAATAGAAACCAGCCCGGTGTTTTACGCATTCAAATTGACCCCGACGGCGTCCGACATCCTATTTACCCCGCTCCGCGCGTCCTTGGCGCCGGCAAACGGTTTCCAAACGCGGCGCGCCGCGTACGCCGCTCTGCGCGTAAATTGGCGCACGAGACAATAAGTGGCGCTGTTAATTGTGGCTGATTGCGCGCTGCTCTGTGGTGGGGGATGTAAACTGGATGCGCGGCGCGGCGGCAGTAGTAGGCGGCGCTGTTTGTAGGGGTTGTAAGTCACATATGATGTCATAGTTAGGTTAGAGGCAAGGTCTTGCCGTTCACGGGGAGGGAGGGGGAGACGGGGGGGGGGGGGGGGGATGAAGAGGCCTGGTGTGAGCTGGATGATGATTTGATACTCGATAAAACGGTATAATTCGATGAATAAAATTGCATAAATTAAATGAAAATAAAATTCGATGAATAAAAGAGATCGTGATGCGATAGGGAAGTATTGTTGCAAGCTTTGTAGCGAGACAACAATATAGTTTTTTTAACAAGCGAGACAACAATAGAGCATTTCTAAGTTATTCGATCAGCTCTAGCCATGTTATGCATATTTATGTCATTTGTTACAAGTTATGCATACTTGTAATCCAACATGATGGCGACAATTGCGAAATCTTCATGTTTGTTACTGCTAAATTGGTTTTTCAGCGGGTGAGGTGGGTTGTCTGGAGCCAACGTGGTCAATCGAGGTAGTAATTGATCATACTATGAGAATGATCTGCATGAAAAGACAAGTAAGTGTCACTCGCGGATTGATTCTTTCACGAACATAAAGACACACCTTCAATCGGAAGGATCCAATGGTAACAATCTCACTAATTGCACTTTTGCTGCCAATAATGAGTAGCTGGATGCTACTTTTGGAGGTCATATATCCATCTCCGTAACGGTCAATTTATTAAAATCTTCATGATGAGCAAGCTTTCGAAATAACTCTGCGCTTATACTGTTGTACCCATTTAACTTGAATGCTTTGACCTGAATTTAAGCAGCACGAATACATTTTATCTTAGGTACCTATCTGACATTTGCTCTCAAGCATTTCAGAGACTCAACATGGCTATTTCGGGCGTCTGTTATTATGTCCCAAATCCATCGCCGACGATCATAACCCGACCTTCCAAAAATTAAACAAAATAAATACATCACAAATAATTCATTTCACACGCCGCCATAGTTAAGCAGCTTTTCAGTGAAAACCAAAACCATTTCTTCAAAGCACCGTGATCCTGGCTGGAGACCTTTGTAGCGGTCTCACCATTTCTGTCTCGTTTCACACCACATAAGCTTCCCACTCTCAAACTCTCTAGGTATCACATGCCTGCCAGCAAACTGTGAGAATCCGTACTGTGGCTTCTTCGTGCCGAACACCGACAAAAGAAACAATACCGAGGAAGTCTTTGGATAATTAATCGCAGTTCACGTCTGCCTACTGTTCGGATCGGATGGCCGATTGTTTGGTGGTCTGGAATTCGCGGCATCTCCCAGGTGGAGGTACCGACAGCTACTTCCCACGTGCCAGCGCCTAGTACGAGATCCTCTGGTGCGGAAAAAAAACATTGAGATAGTGCCCTATGCAGAAATGCAGTTACCAGGTTATGGTTCTATGCAGCGATGAAGTCTCCAGGGGAATTCCGAGAAATGCTCGTTGAAAATAGCTGGACACTGGAGGTATAGCCACCCACTCCGACATCGAACGTTTCCTTATTATTTTATGACATTGGAAACAGTGGACTTATGCATTGGTTTTGAGTTTTGACCTCCTCAGATTCTACAACGTTTCACTGTCTCTTCGTTGTACATAATGCAACGCAACGCCTGCTGTTGCAGGGATTATTAAGGAAGGTGAAGGCGTTGCTAGGCGTCAGGAATGTTTATTTAAATATTTCCATTAGTTTATTATCGGTAAGCGTATACAAAATGACAGTGTATAAAAATGATTACAAATAATATTTAGATATAAATAACATTGTAGTTTGTAATAGTATACGCTATTTGCTTCTATCAGCAGGAAGATATAAATGTCATTCGTCTTTTCACACGGGACTGGACTATATATCCAGTCCAGTTATAATGCATCTGTTGCATCATCAAATGGATTTAGATGAGCATCCTAATGACATCTTCCGAACAACAGATTTCTCATTTCGGCGACAAATTTAACTTAACCACTTCCTGCTCTTCTCTTCCAGCAATCTGAGCCGCACAAGTATGTCCCCAATTCCCCCGTTCCCCTGTTCGTGTGCGTAAAACCATTACGGCGTATTATAAAGCCATCAGCGGGTTATTTCATTGATTGGCAGTCATTACTGGTGTGAGGTCGTGACCCCCACCACTGGAAGGCGCTCTAAGCCTTACAGCACGTGTTAGCTGTGTTGACGAACCGTTCAGCAGAACAACACGTTAGTTTCCGGTGTGAGGAGAGGATTGCCTGAGGCGGCGAAGGAGAGGATGGAGTGCGGTGGAATGGTGGCTTGTTGTGCTCCACAGTTTCCGGCAGAGATAAATGACAGTTCGAACGTTTAATGGACCAGCAAGTTCTGCTGCGAGTTCCGGCACACTTACATGTAATATACAGAAACACAGGCAGAGGTTATACGGGTAGATAGGCGAAATAGTACGCTCGCCTTAGTCGCATGGAAAGGACGTTTTAGTTATATATAATGCTGCATAAACAACAATAAAGGGCATATAACAGGGAGTTACTTTAGCCTTCAACTATATTCCATTGACATCTTACTAGTGTGTTTTTACTTTGAAGTCTGAACAGTGTCTCGCAAAAACTCACCAGAAGTGAACTTGCTCAGGAGCTCCATTGTTTGGACTCATTTCAATCTTCATTGGTAGCTGAATTGCCCGTCTAACGTTAGCTCCTGGCGAGGGCTTCCCGTGGAGAGACCTGATCCAAACGCGCTATATTTTTAAGACGCCCCTGGTTTTTATGACATCTCCCGGCCGGTCTGCCGACACCTAATGAAAGCAAAAACAAAGACGTCCCGTCGCTGCCTGTATAGTATGTCGTTATCGGAGATTATCTCTCCGATAGGGGGAGCTGTTGGCGGCGGCGACTGCGCCGGATATGTCCCGGCCTCGTCGGCGGCTGCTCCTGACACAGCGGTGGTCAGACGGGGGAGACGGTACCTCCGAGATGGTCAGATTACGGGACAAACGCTCGTGTGAACTCCTCCTCACACATACAGATAGACACACGCGCACACACAGAAATACAGACAGCGGTACGGTTGACCGGAGCTATTGAGTATGCATATTTAATGAGCAGGGGCGGGCCGGTGCCGGTGTTCTGGCTGCTGGCTGCGGCCCGCGGCTCTGGAGGACGCCAGGACAGCGCGTGTTTTACCGGGAGCTGTGCGGTGGCGGCCCGACGGTGGCCCAGTTTGGGAGGAGGACGGCAGGGACAGAGGGGCGGTAATTTGGAGCCGGCGGCAGTGTGGCCGCTCTAATGGAGCATCACCTCTGACCTGGCGCTGTAATGAAAATTACCACCTCAGAGGACAGCGGACACTGTCCACCAGAGCAGGATTAATTAGAAAGTTTACTGGTCACCGCCTCCGGCATTTGTTTGGGGGTTGCGTTGGACCGCAGTCCGTTGACCCAGTCACCTGGTGAAGGTAGTTTTAAGAATAGCTTTGCTTCAGTTAAGCGAGAATTGAACGCAGTAAGTATTGTGTATATCGATACAAAATACAACAAATCTTACCATTTTTCAGTGATAAGTGGAATAAAACAACAATTGCAAACAACTTTGTGTACTTATGTGAATAGTAAAGAAAGCAACAAATCTTACAAGGAAAACATAATAATCCTACATTCGCAGCAAGAATCAGCAAGAATCCTAGCAGCAACGCCAGCAAGAGTCCTATAGTCGCACAGAAGTCAAGGCACCTAGTTATTCACGCGTTTTCTTCAACTTTGTGTAGCCCGAATGTGTAGATCTAAGCCGCCTTTGAATTCATTTGATTAACTTTTTCGCACAAAAGACGGCGGCAAGATCTAATTACTGCGCGCCCGAATACAGAAGCTTCAAAAAGACCGCTCGCAATTTCGCCAGAACAGGGAATCCATCCTGATTGCGTTTAATTTCACAGCGATTATTTCGTGTGTAAAAATAAAAGATCTGAAGAGTAAGGTCAAGGGCGGCAAGAGATGTGATAAATGAACGGTTTCTGACCACTGACTCGCTCCCTGACCACCCCTCCCGTCCTCTGTCCCTCGCTCCCCCTCTCTCTCTCTCTCCCCCTCCCAGTCTCTCCTCACTCGCTGCTGTTCAGCACTGAACAATGAGGTGTGAGCTGGAGAGAGAGAGAACAGCCACCACAGCTCAGCGTTGGTCTGGTGATGTAGAGGATGACTACGTCACCGTCTGATGTGGAGCAGCTCACAGCAATAGGAGTGTAAATAGATGAGTGATGAAGCATTCAAATGGAGATAGATCGCCCTGCCAGCCGATCTTTCATCTCCCTGTCATTTATAATCGATTAATCACTTAGGGCCGGTAACTAGGCGTCTGCAAGAGGTGCCGATCTAGGAAGGGGTTCGATGATTTATTTGTGTCTCAGTCAATTTAGAGGTGTCAGTATGTAGTGAGCAGGATCTTATGCAGTGAAATTGAGATATTATACGAATGAAATGTGTGTCTATATTTTATTCCATTTCTTAGCGGAAGTATGACTTTTCTCGTCTGGGGTAACGTAGGACGTTCTAAGCTAACAAAACTTTCCCGCAACATTATGTTATAACAGCTTTCCTAGAAATCCATTGCAATTATCCATGTCAAAATATTTCTGGAAATGATAGTTTGGAAATGTTTAAAATACCTACATGTTCATTGTTCAATCAACAGAAACATTTACCAAACCCATTGCGAACTTAGTTGCTGACATGCAGGCTGGTACACAGGTTAGCATATCCCACATAGATCACTGTCTCTGGCGATATCGGAGATTTCTACCAGTTCTGGCGGTAATTTAGCCATCACCCGCACGTCAATTCATATTTAGGTCGGTAAATGCCTGGGCAAATACGATTTCGGGCCGTTATCGCATTCCCATCACTGTACCGTCCCCGCGCCCGGCACGCGCAGCAGGAAGTGGCGAACCCAACACAGATAACAGAATTTCAAAATCGAACCCGTCAAATCTGAGGTCCCATCTGCGGTATTTGCACGTGCGCACTGTTTGCGAACAGTCCTCTAAATTGAAGATAACTTTATGGGCTGAAGATAGGGCGACGAGGGATAATGAACCTGAATTTCAAATTATGGTCGGTATTTGCCACGCATTATGGGTTTTCCACTTAGTGAAAATGTCACCACTGGGCGATGGGTAGGTTTGCTGGGGTACGCGAGTGTTAAATCTGTTAAGAATATCCATAACGAAAGTGCCGCATTATATATTCATGATGCATCTTGTGAACATACATCAAGTCAACAAATTGCATGGTTACGACACGTGCTAGTTGTGGTGGTACAAAAGTACTTCGCGAATTGCCCATTGCAATTTGCACATATCATAATTAAATAGAGTCATATCTGATCAATTTATCAAAAAAGATGATTGTAATTAATCCTTTAGTTTCGTGATGATCATTCAGCCTGGTGTCTTTGCTTGCGACTGTCACACATCTTAGTTGTGAGACGCATGACAAAACAACAATAATTTTGCTTTGATATTGCATTGTCTTCGCTCTCATCGTGTATGTAGATCCCTAAAAATGATCTCATTTGCCCTTTACCGCAGTGTATCAGGAAAAATTGCAGTTAAGACATCTCTACTTCGCCGTACCAACTCCTGGTTGTACCCTTTAGCGCGATATGTCAGTAAATCTGTACGCCAAATGACCTTGGCCGTGGGAACGGCCGAAAACCAAATTAATCATCATTATAATCGTCAGTAAATCTACTGTTAGGACTTTTTAACATTGATCCTGATCACTCATCACTGATCACCAATGTTTATTTCTAACTTCATTGTAGCATATTTTCGAGACGATATTTTTTCGCTCACCAAAACTGCAATTTTGCAATTATACGATTTAAATATTCCTCCTTAGCTACATATTAAAAGACCATTGCTGTATTTTCTCTCTGCATGCAGGTTCCATTAATGACCAGCTAGATTATAAAATATATTCATGACCATCAATCCATCAATGGATATTCCATCAATAATTCCATCAGACTTTTATTAAACACAAATACATGCATGAAACGGCACCAACCCCACCCCATCTCCAGCAAAGCCTCCTTCCGTTCGGTACATGATAGCTTCCAGTCACCAACGCTCTAACAGGACAGTGAGTATGAAAGCCCTATCATTGCTGATAGACTCCTACATGAGAGGCGGCGAGTCTGAGGATTCCCTCCTTGGTGACAGACATGAGAGGCGATGAGTCTGAAAGTTCTCTCTCTGGCGACAGACACCTATATGAGAGGCGGCGAGTCTGAAGGTTCCCACATGAGAGGCGGCGAGTCTGAAGGTTCCCTCTCCAGTGACGGACGGTCCTGACTCGCCCCGTTATCGGTCGGCGCCGCTCGCAATGACAGGGCAGTTAGCGC
>JARFNR010374631.1:127-10339 GCA_030323935.1 Semibalanus cariosus
CACACACAGTGGGCCCTCAATCTGCTGCGGACCCCCCCCCCCCCCCGAGCTAAATCCTAGCTACGCTTCTGCCCTGAACCCAAATAAATCCAAGCAAATTATTTGGCGTCTGAGTTCTCAGTTCTCACGTTTTACGTTTATACGCCATTGACATGATTCAGATAACACACAACAAATGTGTTGTGCATTTCTTCATTTGCATTTGAACATTTGAACATGTGCATTTGAACAGCATTTCTTCGAAATGCTGTTCCGCTAAACACATACGCGGTATCTTCTTGGTAAGCGAACCCATAGAGATTCAGCACTCGAATACTCCTAATTCCCATCGAACTAAATCAATCACCAGCCACTTATCGAAAAGTCGAAAGTCGACTGAGCCCCTCCGTCGCCGTCTCGGACCGGTAGTACCGGCACGGTGGCGCCCCCTGTGCAGGCCGCTCGCACCAGTTGCACGGCGGGCGGCCGGCCCGAGGCGCCATCTGTTGAGCACGGCCGTCGGTTGCAGCGGTGGCGGCGGCGGTGGCGGCAGCGGTGGAGGCCGACAGTCAGGCGATGGCGATGTTGGTGGAAGGGTACACCGGAAAGCGGCTGCGGCCGGACGACGTCGTCGGACAGTCGGTGAGTACCGCTCCGCCCCCCCCCCCCCGGTACCGCGAGGTACACTGCAGGGTACCGCTACCGATACTATGCAGGGTACCGCTCCGTTCTTGGTACCGTTCCCGTACTCTCCAGAGTTCTGAGGATCGTTTTGTAATCTGCAAGGTACATCTCCTGTTTCCGGTACCTCGCGGTACTCAGAAGGGTACCTCTCCACCCTGGTACTACGTGGTACTCTCCACGCGGTACCACGCGGTACACAGCATGGTACTCCCTCTGGTACCGAGCGATAATCTGCAGTGCACCGCTTCGTACACTTGTGGCAGTACAGTGCGGTACACAGGTACAGTGCAGTACACAGGTACAGTGCGGTACAGGGGTATTGAAGGACACATGTGGTGATCCGCACGGTACACACACGCGGGATTCTCCAGCGTATTTACACAATGCACACGAAGTACGTGAGGTTATGCACGAAGGGAGTGTTGTGCGGTACACACGGAAATGTTTATAAAGGACATTTATTTAAAATATAAATCAAGATATAAATCGGAATCTTCACCCCCAAACGCAACACACGGAATATATAAAGGGGAGGGCGCGCATGGTTCTGTGACATTTGCTCTTCATACATCGAGTCCAGACTCCCTGGTTCTGTTCTCCGTCACGATACACGAGTTACGGGTGCAACGGCCTGCAGCCGCGCCAAGGTCCCGTTGCCTTAATGGCCGGCCAGGCTGCATGGCACGGTGTCTGCACACTGCACAGCCCGCCTCCCATGTGACGGCGGAGGTGGCGGCGGTGTTGATGGCGGCGGTGGTGACGGCGGCGGCGGTGGCGGCAGCGGTAGAGGCGGCGGCGGTGGTGGCGGTGGCGGAGGCGGCAGCGGTGGAGGTGGTGGAGGCGGCTGCGGTGGAGGTGGCGGCGGTGGCGGAGGTGGCGGTGGCGGGTGTGCAGGGAGAGTGAGCGGTGCAGGTCGGCTCCGGGTCATCTGGTGACCCCGGAGATGCACGAGCTCACCGCCCACCGTGAGGTCAGGAGGCGGGAGACCCACGTGGTACAGATGTAACCCGAGTCACGCCAGGTCGTGTCGGCCCACGGTGCCACGGTGCCACGGTGTTGTGGGTGACCCGGTGACACCGCCGGCCTCAGGAGCGCCCCCTAGTCACCGCAGTGCCGGCAGGGGTGTGACACAGGTCACAGGTCACTGACCAGGCGCGGTCATGCAATGCAGGTCACAGAGCCTGTTTGTTCTCATAATCATGTCAGGGGTGACCTGACATGTATTATGTGACATGTATTACATTGTGTGTGAAAAGGCCCAATGCTATTGATGCAAAGCATAAGCAGTCCACTAGTTGAGTGGACAGGTTACATATACAGAGAATCCTCCCATATGCCGGATGCTCTGCGCCTTCAGCACTCCTCAGCCGTACACCTATCTCGTAGTGCCACTCCGGCCCTAATAACCTAATGCCGTGTGCGAATATTTATTTACATGCGGACTACCAGCCACCATTATTCAAACACGGATGCAATCACAAAGCAGCTGCAGCGTTTCACACAGCCCGATCCGGCGATATGTACGATGTGGACACTGTGCTAATGGAGCGGGCAACCAGACGGCTCCCCGGTGATGTTCTGCTGGGTACATCAACACCAGGATCCTCCCACCGAGGGGGAGGGGGCGTCACGTCACTCCGTTCAGGGCGCCTATCCTGTGTACTGTCCGTATTGTCAGTCTCAGACGCGGCAGAGGCGCTCCCCAGGCGGGGGCTGTCCGAGACATCGCTATAGATTTCCGCTAGTCTGCGAATAGATTTCCGCTATGTCAGACGATTTGTATCCGTGTCTGGCCGGTGCCTGGGCTGCTGGAGGTGTAGTGTTGGTCGGTGTTCCTGGTCCTTGTATTGGCTGGTTTGGTAATCAAGTGAATAGTCATACGCTGGTCGGTGGGATTGCTGATATCATGTTGTTATTCCTGCCTGTTTCTGGTAATCTTCGTGACATTCATTTATCGCGCAATCAAAAAACTATATTTGGTTGCCTCTACTTAAATGCAGTTTATCTAAATAAACCATCGCAGCTTAGATTATCAAAATAGTTAAGTCATACCGTCTAACTATGCGATATTTCCGGCGCCTGGCTGACAGCGCAGTATGCCTGCCGTCTGCTCTCACTGCAGCGCGGTCCCCAATACCTAGGTGTGGGAATGGCAGCACTATTTTGCCAGCTCAGTGAGCCAACTACTCCCAGGCGGCTTTTAATGCTGCGTGCCTCTCCCGAACGACCGAGTGTTCGGCCCGGCCCGCCTGGTAGGCCTGTTCGCCTCGGGCCGGCCCGCTTAGTAGGCCAGACGGTCGCGCGGGAGGCTGCTCCGCCGTACCACACAGGTGTCGATGAATTATGAGTCGATGACTGAAAGTCATACCGACCTCACATCAGGTACCAATGACTGCCAAACTACCATACCGACCTCACATCAGGTGCCAATGAGCGACCGATATATCCCCCCCTCTCCCCCCCCCACACACACTGAGTCCCACTGTCATACCGACTCATACTGGGCCTCAAATGACCTGCCATACCGACCTCACACTGGGTCCCACTGTCAGACTGCCTTACTGAACCCACCCGGGGTCTGTCGTCCATTCCCCGACTTGTTTCTGGGCCACTGGGTCCGAAGCAGCGGATAAGTCATTGTTGACAATCCAAGTGACCTAGACAAACCGGCGACATTGACATAACGTTCAGAATGGAGATGTGTTTAAGTCCAAACAGGAAGTCTGGATTTATCGGAACTATTGAACGTGACGTAATTAAATCATAAATAGAGGAAACAATTTAGCACTTCCCAGACATTCGCGAATACTTAAGCGCAGGCATGTAGGTTCCTATTCAGTTGGGGGGGGCTTCAACCCCCCTAACTGGGGCTTCAGCCCCCCCCCCCACTTTGACGAGGAAGGGGGTCAAATCCGGGGAGAAATCTGTATTTTGTGGATTTTGATGGTACTTTAAACGATTTTTTTCAGCTCAGCCCCCCCCCCAAAAAAAAACTTTCTGGAGAAGTTACGACCCTGCTTAAGCGTTACACGTCTTCGAATTCGACAGACAAGATAAACATGAAACGATTCCTATTTCGTATGTGCTCCACTATACCGTCTGTACCCATGGACATTGCACAGTGGTGAATTTTGCGATTTAGCGCGCATAAATTCATGTGGGTCGCTTACGGCACCCAAAACGTACCCTGGGGTACTTTTGGGCACCACTGAAAGCGAGTTTTGCATTACAAAATGCCTTAAGCAATGATAACTTTGAAAACTCGTGGCATTTTATGTTTTTTGGAGCATGGGCCATATGAGCCTGAAATTTTCCCTTCCACATAAATTCACCGGGGTCGCTTACGGCACCCAAAGTGTATCATGTGGTATTTTTGAACGCAAAAGCAAATTTTGCGTTTAACATGTCCCCAAGCAATGCAAATTTGAAAATTCAGCAATGCAAATTTGAAAATTCAGCAAATAAAATTTGAAAAAAAGGATTTTTACCATAACATCATTGCAATGATGTATTGGTAGAAATCCTGTTGGCAGGTGCAAAGAAATGCATTGCTTTGATGCCAAATACGGCACTAACGGCACCACCATGTATGCAACTATTTTTCCAAATGACCATGTTTGAGTGTCTATAACGAGCAAGGTGGCGCAAGGTGGCAAGAGCAACACATTGTATCCGAAGTAACTCGAGGTGCTTTTTATGGTTGTATAGGTTTCATTTCTCCCTAGCGTTACCTTCATTGTTGATTTTCTACTTCAAAATGCAAAAAATCCAACGACATTTATTTGTGATATGCGAAGTCGACCAAACCGGAGCCTTGTAATCCGGGAAGCCCTGAAATAGATTCAATAAAGTCTCTGCTCGGTGTTATACAATTTATTTGAGCTGACGGTTCCGTTTGTCCCGTATTTTTCACGTTTTATAACATCACACATTCTGCCAGCTCTGTGCGAAAGACGCCACTTTGACCGCAAGTTTCAGTGTCATAAGGCTTTCAAATCTATAAACCATGGCGATTTTAAAAAGAATACAGACAATTTCCAATTGGTATCGAAAAAAATGGGATTCCGAAACTCATGCTTCCGGACTTTATGAGGGCTAAATCTCCAAATTCACCACTGTACCCATGTCTCCGTTCCTCCCCTGCCCCGTAGAGTAGCGTAGCGCTCCGTCCCGTGCCCGGCCCAGCTCTGCAGAGCCTGTACAGTGTACAGTGTACACGGTCCGCCCGGCCCTGCCGCCGTCCCCGTGTAATCGATGTCTCTCTGCCGCGCATTATACATGCGATCCGATGTGCCATGCAGCGACCGGGGCCCGGAGCCCGTCTTAGAGAGCTGCGTCCATCCCTGGATCACCCCCCCCCCCCCTCAGCCGCTGCCCGCCCCTCTGTCCTCCCGAGCCGCCTCTGCATCGCGCGGCGGCAGAGGTGACGCGGCGGCAGAGGCGGCGCGGCGGCGGCAGAGGTGCCGCGGCGGCAGAGACGGCGCGGCGGCAGTGGCGGCCAGTCGACGCTATAGCCGCGGGCGGTCAACGGTCACGTGACCTGCAGCCGGACGCGCTGCACCGAGACGCGGTCGCCGGTCATGTGACCTTGCCGCCGTCTCGGGTCGGGGTGAATGACTCTGTGCCGGGCGGCGCTGCAGGCGTGTGTGTGTTGGTCAGGTGTGCAGGGGCGGCGGCGGCGGCGGCGGGCGCACGTGGCGGACCTGCCGCCTTCTGCCGACACTGACAGCGCCGGCGAGGTGTCAGCTCTGTGGTTTATGTGGTGCGCGGCAGTTAGGCACCGGCTCGACAGTCGTGACACAGAACTGACTCGTTATGTGGCGAGAACTGATGGATGGCTGGTAACGTGGCACTCCTGTAAATCACGCTGCAAATTGCTTTGTCCGACCGGACCGATGAATTAGGCTTTATTCTTGAGGCCTCTCATCAAAACTAAAATTGCGTCACAGTTCATGGCATCAACCGAATTAAATTATGATTGATTATCCGTTACAATTTTATAAACTATTTGGAAAAGTACATTAAAACCCGCAAAACATCAAAACATCTCACCTGACACCTCCATTTAAACTTGTATTAGCCGAACTTTTCACAAGATATAAAACGTGCTACCGGCACATGGAACTTCAGCTAAATCCAAGTTCTGAAGAGCTGTGAGTGTGCTATCGGTGTGTTGGGTGACATTTTTCCCACGCTATGTCTCACCGCTCGAAGAATGTTGGACAGTTCCCGCGGTGGCACTTATCGCCGAGAGCTCTGACAGTACTTTAATGCGCTGCCACGGGGCACTGGCTGATCCAAAACATTCAGTTGGCAAAAGGATGAGTTGGACGTTAAATCATGGGTATTAAAATAAAATCAATAACTCATCAGATTTCGCTGCTGCATTAAAGCCTGAGCTCATGCAAACTTTCTGCAGTAAAACATGCCTAGATGCTCTTTAAAATCAGAGAATGTATTTGTTTTGACTCAATTCGGTAGTTCTTTTGGAAGGTTATTCCCTGGATTGCTCGCCACAGAGTACAGACTATGTAATGGTTTGTAGTTTAACTCCAACGTTCAACTCCGTTTCAGCATGTATTTTGAGCATGTGCTTTATGTAAGGATAAAACAATCAGCCAATTCGAGGGGCATCGAAGCTGATGGCCAAGGCAATGAACGCTTGGTAATAAGTTCTTTTAAATCTTACATATGAAAGATGCATCGTTTGTTGAGCTTGCAACCGACGCAACGATATAACATTTTGTTGCAATAATACGTTAGTTCGCAATGCGTGATTTCTCTTTGTTTCCACGAAGGAGAACTTACGACCAGAATGACGGCCACGGCACGTTGTATGGCACATTAGTGGTGTGTATACAACAATATCTTTGTTGATCGAAGCTAATCGGGCGGATCCGCACGGCAATCATTTCCTGATAAGCATGAGTACGGCGCTGTCGCATCTGTAATATCAATGGCTTTGGTGTCACCAATCTCATGTAATGCGCAGATCCACCGGACGTCGCCCCAGGCCAACCAACTGGGCTCTGGTATCGTGCGCTACGATAGCGTGCTGCAGCGAGCTTCCAAATCAGCCAGTCTGAGCAAACGGAGAAGAAACCCTCACAAGGCTCGACTCGCTCCGCCGCCTCAGGAAAGCCCATATCCGCTGCTGAGAGTGCCTCCCCTTGCATCGGCAATCTGACAATCTCCGAGCTGCCTCCTGTCCCTCCCCGCCGCTCCGGCTGGGGAAACCAAACACAAACAGTCGAGGAGCGGGCCCGCCCGCGGCGAGCGCCGGCTCCGGCCCGTCCCACATCGCCGTGGGGCAGAACGCCGCCGGCGGTGACGGACGGCGGCCCCCGGAGCCGGCCGAGGCAGCGAGGCGCGCCGGGACGGCCGCTGCCGCACCACAATGGCCCAGCTCCGCTACGCCGCTACACGTCCCGTCGCGCCGCCGCGCTGGACCGGAGCCCAGCCGCGCTTTGGTTTTTGCGGCGTCGTGCCGGGTTGTTTTTGTGATGACCAGTTGATGCGGCGACGGATGTTCTGGCGCGGCTCGACTGTCGGATGGCAGAGACGCGATCTGACAGCGCCGACTGTTGCCAGATGCCGGCGCTGCGGAGCCGCATGCCATCCGGACAGCTGGCAGCCAGAGGACGTGTAGCTCCAGCGTTCGACAGCCGAACCCGACGATCAACAGCCGAACCCGACGATCAACAGGCGCTGGTATTTGTGGAGTGTCGCTTGGGATATGTCTTTGCTGCTCCGAATTTGTAGGCAGAACAGTGAACTCGAGTGTGGGTACTGGGTATAATGGGCGAGCCTGTGTGACACAATCGTCATTATCGTCATCATGACATCGTCGTTTGAGCATCTGCTGTTTTGCTTAGACGTATCTTTCGCAAAAACATGCATTCAAACTTCTTCACAGCCACTTGGCAAATTATTTCACACATCAGATTAAACGTTCGTCCTCCATCCGTCTCCACGGGCAATTTAACGTACGGACCTCCATTTCGCCGCGTGAAAGGCAATCTGTCACTCACGTCGTTTTTGCCAGCCGTACGAGAATAGCGTGCTCTGGCGCCGGGCGCACTATCCGTTTTAGGTTCCATCTCCACGTTGAGGCGTTCCAGAGCTCTCCCATAGCAGACGCCGTGGGACGGAGACGGGCACCAGACGGGTGCACCGCACCTAAGCGTCCCGTTCAAACAGGGCTCTGCACGACAGGAGGATGGCTTGTATCGCACTACGGTCTCCCTGATAGCGGGCTGAGGGTGCCGACTGCGGGTCGGGGACGGGTTATCAGAAACACGACATATCAGCACTGTCAAGATTTGAAGCCGCTTCAGTTGGAACCGATAGGGTTAGGGCAGTGGCGATTGCTCGTCAAGGAAGTTTAAGAGGAAGAGGAAACAGAAATAGGAGAGGGGTGATCTTGATGCCGAAAATGCCGTTTGGCAAGACAGCAGTTAGTTGATAGCACGTTTGACTTGTAAGCCGGCTCAGACCATCAAGGTGTGCTCGAATCGTAAGGACGCCCGGCACTACTTTTGACCTGGGATGTCCTAGCAGCGCTCAAATCGTGTGCAGTTTTACTGCTGACCTGAGCTGGATGACATCGGACTCGAGTCGCTCGGACGCCTATACGGCCTAGCACCACGGCTTCATTTCTGACCTGGAATGACCATGCAGTTGGGGCATGCAGTTGCAGAGTTAAAATTGTGTCTGTGGTCAAAGTGAGGTGGTGCCATTTTTTGCAAACGTAGGACTTTTATGTATCAATGCTTTGGACCTAAATTTTAAGATAAAATACTGGTCTTGGAGTTCGGGCATCACAAACTACTCTGGTGATATTCTGATCTCTAGAATCCATCCAATCAATGGGCACGGACTAAATTGATAAACAGATGGTCGGACGAATTCGGTGAACGACTGATGGAACTTGCATTTCGAGACGAAGCTGACAGAATGGCAGCACTCTTACAGACCCCATTCCAGGAGCTGCTGCAGCCTTTTCACAGAAGTGGAGGATTACTCCTGATCCCACCTAGCGTTCCCCAGCAATCGGAACTCGATGATATCTCCGGTGTCCGTCCGATTGTCAGACCACCCGGAGGAAGCTAACCTGACCCAATGCCTCTGCTTAGTGCTCCCTGAGGACGTGTGTTCAGAAGAACAAAAAGTCACACCCTCATCAAAATCGCAGTGAACAATGTGGTGTAGATAATTATATGTATAGCGTCAGTTGCATGTGTCTCACCCGAGTGCTGGTCTTAGAAAGGCCCGCGAACTACAATTTTCCAGCGGAAAACATCCGTGGGATTGGGGATTCCTTGTTGACGCTCATCATAAATATATTCTAGCTGAGACAGTCGACAAGAAAATAAGCCCTTCAGATCCGCTTTTCTAGACAAAAATGCATGAACGACTATTAGTTTAATTTATGACGACCCCAACCGTTTTGTGGAAATATAACCGTCAGCAAACATAAATGATTCCTTCTGGTGTCACATTCCCGCCTTCAGCTTCTGAAAACATTCCCTCAGCAGTCAGCAGCCAGCGCGAGTTTCAACCGTTTTGCTAGGCTTGGTCGTTGGTTATTCCTGGCCAGGGTCATAAGAACAAATGTATGTATGCCTCTCTTTGTCTTTCAAGGATGGTGTTTATGATCGCCTGGTTAGTGTCCTACGTTTCTCGTATTTGACCAAATAGCTCATATCGCACCCCGGTTGGTTGTGTGTACCTACAGCCGTATTTGACTATTCTGGGGTACATTTAACCCTGATGGCTGTAGTTACCCGTGCCTGTTCGTATGTTGGCCACCCAGTTAGCCGTGGTTTAAATCGGCTGTGCTGTTAGCTACTGGCGCCATTGCTCATTGCTGCAGTGATATCCCAGTATATATTTTCTGTCTCCTTCTTGGTCAGCACAACTGCCAGTCCAACATCACAACCTTAGTGCGGCGCTCGTCGCAGGTCCCGCGTGCTGGTGACCGCCGTCAGATGCAGCTCTGCGCTGTCCCTTCTGCCGCCGGCCGGCCGCTACCGAGTACTGACCCACCGCGGGCCGACCCACCGGGCCGACCCACCGAGTACCGACCCACCGGGCCGCCCCGCCGGGCCGCCGCGCCGGGCCGCCGGGGACGCGCCGGGCCGCCTATTGGCAGTCCCGAGAGCCATGCATTCAGATACTGTAATAAGTGTCAAATGGAGGAGCCCATTTCCCGTCCCGTGAGAGATTTTATCGCAGAAAAGGAGACTAATATGCCATTGTCGTCAACTTTGATGGGATTGACCTTATACACCACTTCTCTGATTTCGCGGAAGTTCCAAAGCATTTCGATCCGACTATTTTCCTTCCATTGAACTAACAGCCTTTTGTACTCCCTCATTTGCATTGTGCGCGTGCAACGCATGTCCCAGGCGCTTTGAGCTGCTTGCAATTAATTGGTGGCGGCGACGGCGTTTAATCGATTCAGTAATAATCGGGTTTCGTGAAACACTCAAACTGACAGTGACAACCGCGGGACACGACACCATTAACATAACAATTTGAATATAT
>JARFNR010374853.1:0-10333 GCA_030323935.1 Semibalanus cariosus
ATCATGGTCCATTATTATTCACATCGAGAAAACATGGCGACGTGTCGTTATGTTAAAAATATGATAACGATAACTTATATTTGTAGGATTAGCTACCCATAGGTGATTTTGCAAGGAAAACAACTTTTGAATGCGCGAGGCGTAATAATTTTTTAAGGTTTCTGGACAATATTTTTTTTAAAGGTGAACTTGCCCTTTATTGATTGTTGAAGAATTGTAGATGTAGATCCGCTGTCTCAATTTGTTTCACCTTACTTTAACTATTTACTTTCTACGTCAGTTCCGTTCCGTATTTTCCATAAAACGGGCAATAGTGAATTGCTTACTTTAAATATTTGAGGACATCACTTTTTATGTGATCAATTACCGATCTTTGGTAAAAAATGCCTACTTAATCCCAGGATCTTGATGAAGTCTCACATATCGCCAATGTAAGATGGCCAGTGTATCCGATGAAGGTGTATCCGATGAAGGTGAATTCAAATCAGTGGTGGATCCAGAGGGAGGGGCCATGGGGCCATAACCCCTCCCGTCAGCCTAACATTGGCCCATAGCTGGGTGTCTATATGTTATGTATACAGGGCCCATTCTGGCATGAAGGATCCCATTCTGATCCTTACTCACTCAGTTCAACTTTTAGAGGGCCCATTTTAGCATTTGAAGGGGCTAGTCTGACCTGCAGAGAGCCCAACCTCGCCTATAGGGGTCCATTTCCACAAAATTAGAATCTTTTGGCGAAAGGGTCCAAGGCCGAGGTAGCCCACCAGAATCTGAAGGGCACACTATACTGCGTGACGGCCAGCACGACCAAATCCTGGATACGTCACTGATGCACGTCTTGTTAAATCAAATTGGACATAAATCCTGAATAAGCGGAATATTTGCTTATACGAAAACAATACGAGCAACACAGACGTAAGCAGCGATGAGTCAGTCTGAATCAACAGGTGAAAGTCCGATGTGTCACAGCCGCCCACCCGCCCCACGCTTCTTGGTCACAGAACGGTGGTTACCGACTTGTCACGAACGGTCGACACAATGCTCCAGAACGCCTGAACCAGTTATAACCAGGCCTTAATAGGACGGTGATGGACCACGAGTGCATACCTGTTCCGCCACAGAATGAGTCGCTGTCGTGGTTGCATAAATTCATGACGTTTCAGATCAGAATGCGGCGTATATCGGACACTTCCGAGTAGTTGTAGTGACATTAGAACGCACACAAATGCCTTGCATTCTCAGACGAGGTTGCATGAGAACAATGGTTCCGGTTCCACACACCCGCAGTCCGTGGACACGCGAGGGATCACCAACATAAAGGCAGGAAAAGAATGCTTCACAGTGCTCAATGCTCAAACTTTCCTTATACATTTGTCAATGCGTCACACTGATAGCCAGTTGATAATTTAGCGATGAGTTTGTAAGGATGGATGGATGGATGAGGCGCGTAACGGCACAGCATGTATGACATTTGACAACATGTATCTATGGACTATGTGTTGCTTGTTATGACATATACACTTAAAGCTTCTGTTGTCAAAATCAAGGCTCCCTATACCTGTATGTTTCCCTGTATGTTTGACTTATACTTGAACGTCCGTCTGCGTTAATGTGAAGATTCGTGCCTAGTTTTTGCTTTTAAATTAACATAATTCGGCGTGTGCGTACACTGAACTTTGATGCAAACAGCATCAGACGTGTAATGACAAGGTAATTTTGAGTTCGTCTGCCCTGATAAAAGATGACATTTGCAATGGTGATCAAGAAACGTCATCCACAATAAAACTGTCCATTGGTTACCAGTATAAATACACATTCATAAGCATCTTTAACAGGGTTGGGCTTACGAACGCTCATTTCAGTGGCGTGCTTCTAAATGTATTATTCAGGACTAGCGGTCAGAAAGGTAGTGCTTATGGAGCACTAGCGTGTCCAGGAACGGAAGATTGGGTGAGGCTTGTAATTGATATTCAGCTCGTGCCTACTGTCGCTTGTGTTAGCACGCAATGCTGCTTAAATTTGACAACAGTAGAAGTATCAGTTTAATATTTTTATTGTTCACTACTTTTAGGAATTTGATACTATTATTTATAGTTAAGTATAAATAATTAATACTTTAAGAGCAGTATTTGTACGCGTGTCATCTCCCTCGTCGCTTACTGTCCATGCATCACCTGCTTTTATATTTGCTGTGCAAATTTGGTCGGCTCGACCTCCAACATTACCACTCATTATCCATTTAAACACATTGTAAAATTGTCAAAGGTCAAGCATCTTCTTTGTTGAAATTAACGAAATGATTCTGCTTTGATCAGTATATTCACATCTTATCTTTTGCTATCAGAACCATTTTAATATGTCCCCCGATTTCATTATAAAATGGTCAATATGATAAGAAAAGGCGCAGGAAACTACTGTCAGGGATTTATACTTGTATAATATTTGTAACTCATGTGACGTGAATTCAACATAACATACCGAAATTTGCAGGGAAAAAATGTATTGTTAACGTTACCTAACTCTGTACCGACCAGCGCGTGCAGTGGTCGCCTGGACAATAATAGATAGATACTTATGCATATTCAATACGTTTAAACTGTTGAATTCTGACCACCCTGTATCTAGCACCTTTTATGGTAAAGCACCGTGACAAGTATCGGTTAAACATAAACATCAAGGTGATTTATATGACTTGTAATAATTACATATGCGTTCTTAGTGTCTTCCGATGCTTTTAACCCGCGCTTGACCGGAGGGGGGGAGCAAATATTGCCCCCCCCCCACCCTGACGAATGTTCGCGATAGCTCAAAACTCAATGGCGCTATCAGCGTGAAACGTTTGGTACATTTTACCAAATCCCTTTTACATCTTTTGCGAGAAAATGAAGCAATTTCGTCGATAATTTTTGTTTAGATATAGCAAATTTAGTGACGTCACTACACACAAGTCTGACGATAAAATCAGCTAAATTTTAACAGATTGTACAAAGGCCACTTTTGGACTAAAATTCAATAAAAAAGTCGAAAGATATAAAATCGCAAGGCCTACAAAATGGCTATCTCGGATTTGTGACATTTTTGTTTTGGAACCCAACAAATTAAAAAAATGACAACAAAATCAACATTTGCAAAGATGTTAATAAAACGTAATATATGTCGGAGAAGCACATATGAACAATACCCAAACCAAATTTTAAAAGCAATATCTGTATTTATGACCAGCTTATGGCTCCCTAAGTACGGTAACTCATGACGTCATATTTTGAAATGGCATTTTTTGTTTTTTTACCAGTTAAGGAAAAAAATGTCAGCACTGTATTTTTGAGACAAAACTGGTTTAGAAACATGCCTTTTTTGTTAAAATTTATCGATTTCAAATTTTGACCTTATGTGACCTGAACTTGACCTGAGCTTGGCATTAACTTCACTTAAATGAGTTCAGATGGTAAAATGACTATCACTATCGAATTATACGTGTACAATAGCCCATCAAACATGTGTCGCATGACTTTCGAAAATCTTCTGCGGATAATGACCTTTTGTGACCTGACCAAGACCTTGACCCTTGCCAACAGTTTTGTTTTAGCTCATGCGGGATGTGTATTATACCTTTGGGAGCACTTTGGGTGATCATGGTTGCAATCGAAGGCTCTGGATGGAAAGTAAGGTCCATAAACTCAAATATCCCGATTTTGACCTTTGACCCGACCTTGACCTGATGTGTGACCAGAATTTGAAAACATCGAGTATGCATTAGATGCGTCTCATTGAGAGCTTTCGAATGCCGCCTTGCGCGTCTCGCTGCGATCATCAGTTCCGGAGATAACGAGCGGGGGCAATATTTGCCCCCCCCCCCCCCGGTCAATGGTGTTTGGCTGAGACCCCGGTCAAGCGCGGGTTAAGCAACGCGCCATCAGCACTCACATCCCACCACCACTTAGAGTAGGCAGTCACTTCGCTCCAGTTTTGCTAGCTGTTCGTTCGGCGACGTCGGCAGCTATCTCCACATCTCGGAGGTGGCACTAGCTCCATATTTATCCTGCACCGGGGGCTGCTGGCAGCCGGATTGTATTGCCCGGGCGACCACTGCACGCGCTGGTCGGATTTCAGGAAAGACCAGTATCGTAGGAGGAGACTGGAGCAACGGTCTGTGCCCGTTGGGCGCAAACAAGGGGAGGTATGTGGGGTGCACCGCAGCGTAGATCGTTTGCAGGAAAGGTACAGGGCAGCTGCTGGCCCGGTGCAAGTCATTGGCCACGTTGCCACGACACTAGGTCCCGTGGTGATTTCTGTATTTTTTCACCACACAAGGGAAATCAAAATTGACGGTCAGATATGAACGGGGCTATTAGCCCTGTTCATATCTGACGGTAAATTTTGATTTCCCTTGGTGTGGTGACAAAACTACAGAAGTCACCACGAGGGGAAATCCGGATTACCTAGTTTGATGGAAACGTGACCATTGTAAGTCGGCGCAAGTCGGGAAATCGTGGCAAGTCGGAAGAGGTTAGATGCCATTTTATTTATTTTTCAAATACAATTATCTGCTCTGATATGACATGATCGATTGATTCAAAACCGACAGACTGAATTCTGGACCACGGTTGCATGTGCGTTGCGATTAAGGATAACGTCTGCGACGCATCACAACTTGTTGGTTATTGCTCGCTGCCTTGATGCCAATATCCCATCTGCTGAATTACATCAAAATATATTAATGGTAAATAACTGTGCGTGAAATCATACTTGTGACCTCTAACAAGTTAAGACAACAAGGGAATAAGTTTAGAAACGTGAATGGCTGTAAAAAAAACATCTGAACAAAGATGCCAATCGTACTAACTACTAATGCATATTACAATTGGGGCCGGTACAATGGCGTCGCCACGGCTTCAAAACTAGTAGGGACAATTAATCCAAGTGCACGTGTGCTTTGACATGTAGCCATATTAGGAATGGTTGAAAATTACTAGGGACAATGTCCCTAGTGTCCCCGTCGTGGCGACGCCCATGGAACGATAAGCACAATGTAAGATACCGATTAACGTTTAATTTGTTATTATTAATATGTAACAATAATATGGTTTCGGCTTTCCTGACCCGAACAGATTCAAGGAGTTTTAGTCGCCACAACGTTACACGTTTCAGATCATTGTAGCTTTGTGCAGTACCTACAACAGCTCTCTTGGGCAATGACCTTCGACAGAGCCAGAGTTAATTACGACTCTCACAAGTCTCAAAATAGTCTTGCATATCTTGTGGGCGGCTGGAACTCTCAGACGATCTATAATGGAAACCAATTTTTGCCAGTGAGCGGTGGGCGATAATTCTAGCAAGTTACTGGAGCATGTGGAGTAGGAAAGTGCGAGGCGTAAACATGGAAAAAGGCTGCAGGTAAGGTGATCACTGATCAGTATGGCCACTGACCAGGTGACCAGTACAGTGAACTACGCATATCTGTGTTTATATCCCGGAACCACGGAGCCCAAGAAGTATGCTCAAAGCGCATACCAGAGATAAAACTACTGACAGTTTATGTGTGCTTTCCCTGTGACTGTGTGCCACACGTTCCTCCACTACGATGCCCTTGTGCCCCTTTCAGAGGAAGGCACTCCGCATACAACAGAAGTTCAACTCGAAGAGCTGGAGAGACCTGGATGATGTGCTGGAGATGAGCCAGGACCCGAAGTACAACGACTGGAGGCGGATCGAGGACGCTGATGTGCGCCGACAGCTGCAGCTGCTGTCTAGGGTCGGGCCCGGACGGCTGAACAAACGGGGACGCAGCGATGTGAGTGTGGATAGAAAGGGTCGGCGAGATGTTAGTTCTGAGGAAGACAGGGGAAAAAAGACGTAATTTGCGTACAAACAGGGGCGACGAGTTGTGAATTGGGGACCACAGAGGTGGCGTGAGCTGATCTGGAGACCCCAGACCACTAATAATATGCATCCCAGTGTTGGAAGGGAGGACGGTGAGAAGGGAGGACGGTTAGAAGGGAGGACGGTTAGAAGGGAGGACGGGTAGAAGGGTGGACGGTTAGAAGGGAGGACGGTTAGAAGGGAGGACGGTTAGAAGGGAGGACGGTTATAAAGTAGGACGGTTAGCAGGGAGGACGTTTAGAAGGGAGGAAGGTTAGAAGGGAGGACGGTTAGAAGGGGGGACGATTTGAAGGGAAGACGGTTTGAAGGGAAGTCGGTTGGAAGGGAGGACGGTTAGAAGGGAGGGTGATTAGAAGGGAGGACGGTTAGAAGGGAGGACGGTTAGAAGGGAGGACGGTTAGAAGGTTAGAAGGGAGGTCAAGGACTGATCCGCTGCAGGATACAATGAACAAAGGAGAGACGGGACACCCGTGTCACGTGTGCTACGTCAATACTGACTTCGAGGAAATGGTGACACCGTCACACCGTAGGGTAAATTCCTGTGCGTCAGTATCGCATGTTCTGCTAACATACTCCAGTACCACATCCTAGATGTACGGATTCCTTTAAACTCTGTTTTGTTTCATAACGAATGCTGATATGTAAAAACGATCCTATATTCTCGTTACAGTAGATATGATGAAGAAAGCGCTATGACTTAACTTAAAATATAAGTTGTGCTTTAGCCATATTTTTGTGATTGCGTAACCAATATTTTGTGATTGCATAACCAATGTAGAGTCTTGCGCCTGCTTATTAGTTGATTTTCCTTTCAGTACCAATTTCTTATCAGAGATCTGAAGAAAGAATACCGCACTGCGAAAATCTGCGACAAAGCCAAGCAGAACTGTAAACTTCGTCTTGATCCAGGTACGTGTAAAAATAGCTAGTCCGATCATTTTCTTGCCGCAATTACATCACAATGCGTTGTACGAGTCGTTTACCGTTGTGATGTGCTCATCATCAACATAAGTACTTGGTCATAATCACTTCAAACCATGGGCTCCGCCACAGGGGGGACGGGGGACGTGTCCCCCCCAAAATAAAATGTTGACTTTTAACATTACGCCTATGGGCGTTGCATGGAAAGAATCGACTTCAGAATGCCTCTGTCCCCCCAATTTTCGGAACGTGGCGGACCCAGTACTTCAAACGTTCCCTGCGAAGAGTGTTAGCAACCCCATGAAGCTTTAAGCGTTTGTAGTTTATAGTTTTGTAGCTTAAAAGTTTGTTGGAAAATATTAAAAGAAAAACGTTTCATCTTTAGCACCTTTTCTTTGTATTGTTGTATGTTCCCAGTCAATGTTTATCATCATGCTATGGCTCGCGTAGCACTTACTTTGGTGATGGTATTCCCTAATATCTGTTCAAGAAAACCTTGCCTTCAGATCTAGGTGCTTATTCCTAGGTCTGGTAATCGTTCCGCAGCCTGCAACCCACTCTCGGCAACCGTTACAGCAGCATTTTTTACAATGATTAAACGATAATATCGCCACAGACCTGGAGAGGATCATGGCGACGAGCCAGGACCCGGACGAACTGGAGCACGTCTGGGACAAGTTCAGGGACACCACCGGCAAGGACATGCGGCCTGACTACATCCAGCTCGTCAACTGGACCAACATTGCGGCGAAACGAAACGGTAAGAGCCAACCCGCCGCTCAACATGCAACATCATGCTTCGATGTTGCTGCGCTTGCTTTTCCTCCTCGGCCAGCACAATTGATATGTGTCGTACATGACCGGTATACATAAGTTCTTATAAAGGCATATCGGATAAGGACGTGGGTTACTATCATATACTATCAAGACAAGAAACAGCAGTAGCTATAACACCGTATTTGTGTCAATGTGCAAATATTGCGTCCGCTATCGTTTTTAGATGGGTCAGATAATAAAACCATTTCCGTGCACCGATGCAGGAGTGACCAAAGTGGCCCACCAACGACCTATATGTGTGCATGTGCGGGTATGCGAAAGACTCACTCAAAGCAGAACACGACCACCGCTGTCCGAAGTAACGTTCAACAGTTACCACAATGACCCGCTCATTAGCCACTTGTGCCTCACCCTCCCCTCCCCTGCCGCACTGCGACCTGACCTGACTTGACCTCTGCCAATCTTGCAGGTTTCCCGAACGCGGCGGAGATGTGGCTGGCCGAGTACGAGTCTCCGGACTTCCGAGCTCAGGTGGCACGTCTCTGGGACGAGCTGACACCGCTGTACGAGCAGCTGCACGCCTTCGTCCGAGGCCGACTTCGCAGTCAGTACGGCGGCAGCGAAGTCAAGCGCAAGTCTCCGATTCCCGCTCACTTACTGGGTAAGAGGTTCAGGGATGAAGACAACTGGCGAATGTATGTCAGTGTGTGTTTCAGTCGTATGGTTCAATATTGGGATACAAGAGGATTCATTGTAAGCATCTTTTGGCATCGGTGTCAAGGTAAACGTGTTAGTAAACATGTTGTGAAGCACTACGCGTATGTTTAGGTATTCTCGGAACAACACACGAATAATATAAAAAGATACGTTTCCGGAAGTGTGAACAACTATAGAAACAACTAAGACGAAAACATCATCGAAGTAAAATAACAGATTATTTACTGTTAGAAGCGGCTTCACAATGGCAACATTTTTTTGCAATATGATAGCGGTCTTTATATGCATCGTTCTCCTCCATAACTCCGTTATGTTGGCGGTCTCATAAATAAATCCTTGAAATCCACAGGAACTATGTGGTCGGATGACTGGAGAAACCTGCTAAACATCACCAAGCCCTTCCCCAATAAACATCACGCCGATGTCAGCGCTATACTGCAGTCACAGGTAAGACAGATCACACAATCTACCTAAGAAAACATTGATAAAAAAGGAAATCGTGTGACATTGTTTTATTTGTTACCACCAGAACATGATCTTCCGGGTAATGTCTATTTCTCCTCAAAGATGATCATCATAATTGTTTACCCCTTCCGCGAGCTTGGACCGTTCATGTGACATCATTTGTGAACTGGGTGATTTTTGCGTCCATATATGGCATTCGTCATCCCCCGATCAACCTCCGCCATAGTAATACTCAGCTATAGAGAGATGAGTGTTCTATGTTTCTCGTGTGACCTGAATCCCTGTGAGCTGCAAGGTTTCTGCGACTTCTGCGATCTCGCTAATCTTTATGAGCTCAGAAGTCCATGTGACCCCATGACCTCCATGACCTCGCTGACCTCGCTGACCTCGCTGACCTCGATGACCATCCCGCAGGGCTACACAGTGGAGCTTCTGTACCGCGCGGCCAACGCCTTCCTGATCACCCTCGGCCTGAAATCCGTGCCAGACTCCTTCTGGGCGAACTCTGTGCTGGCGGCGCCGGCAGACCCGGAGCAGGAAATGAACTGCCGGCCACGTGCCTGGGACTTCTGTCAGGATGAGGATGTCAGGTCAGCAGCGGGAGGGGAGGGTCACACTGTTGCTGAGTACCGCCAGATGTTTCGTCCTCGTAGTCCGAGGAAACAGGTTGAGTCGCCATACGGAGCAGCATCAATGTGTGAAAAGCATCACAATGCTGGACTACACCGCAGTTTGTGCAGCAAAATGGAATCTCAGCAACGGCTGGACCGGTTTGCTCGCCGTAAGCACCAATCGATTCAGCACACACAATTTCATAAGCCGTATTGAAATTGGTGACCTCAGGTCATCACCGTGACCTTGTAAATGCAAAAAAGCCCAAATGGGCATTGCAGCAAAATGGGATCTCGACAACAGCTCGACTGATTTGCTCGCCGTAAGCACCAATCGATTCAGCGCATACGATTTCATATGCCGTACTGATCCTGGTGACCTCAGGTCATCGCTGTGACCTTGCAAATGCAAAAACATAAATAAATGGGCATTGCAGCAAAATGGGATCTCAGCAATGGCTGGACCAATTTGCTCGCCGTAAGCACCAATCGATTCAGTGCACACGATTTCATCAGCCGTTCTGAAACTGGTGGCCTCAGGTCATCACCGGGACCTTGTAGATGCAAAGAAGCCCAAATGGGCATTGCAGCAAAATGGGATCTCAGCAATGGCTGGACCAATTTGCTCACCGTAAGCACCAATCGATTCAGCGCATACAATTGCATCAGCCGTCCTGAAACCGGTGACCTCACGTCATCACTGTGACCTTGTAAATTATAAAAGAACATATTTGGCATTGCAGCAAAATGGAATCTCAGGAACAGCTGGACCGATTTGCTCGCGACATGAACCAATCGATTCAGCACATAGGATTTATCAGCCGTTCTGAAACTGGTGACCTCAGGTCATCACCGTGACCTAGTAAATGCAAAAAAATGGGATGCCATTTTGCTGCAATACCACATTTAAAAAAAATACAAGGTCACGGTGATGACCTGAAGTCACCGGTTTCAGAACGGCT